>BGPT01001673.1:54271-132492 GCA_003297045.1 Symbiodinium sp. clade C Y103 | reverse complement strand
GATAGCCTAAAGTATGGGTGAGGAGATCATCTTGGGCTGATTCAGCTCGGTGAGTGGATCCTCCCCGTACTAGGCTATAATTGCTGCCTATAGTGCATCCAGGGACTACTTCGCTATACCACTATACAATGCACCTCCCCCCTGGGGGGGGGNGTGGATCCTCCCCGTACTAGGCTATAATTGCTGCCTATAGTGCATCCAGGGACTACTTCGCTATACCACTATACAATGCACCTCCCCCCTGGGGGGGGGGGGCTCTTCAAAACCACAGGAATGAGTCCTACACGTATTGGAATATATGGACTCTAGCTACAACGAATAACTGCCGAACTCGGTTAGAGCCGGTCAGCTTTCTTACAATTTTCAAGTGACCTCTTTGCCCTGGCGTCATAATGACTGGGAGCTTCGCTATCGGTTGTTGGATGTTCGCGTATTGGTCTCAGTATAGCCTGGCTTATGCTGTCGGTACAAAATTTTCTGCTGCTTCTCCCCGTTGGGTACGGGGTATGAAGCTTGGCACCTTGCATACCGTATCAGCAGNAGTATAGCCTGGCTTATGCTGTCGGTACAAAATTTTCTGCTGCTTCTCCCCGTTGGGTACGGGGTATGAAGCTTGGCACCTTGCATACCGTATCAGCAGTTTTGGTGGTCGTTATCTGGCGTTTGCATATCCAGTCTGAGGAACTGTGGTCGGCTGCTTTTTGTTTCTGCTGATTGACCGTACCTTGACTCTGCTGGACCTCGCGTCACAAGTATCCCTACATTGTTNGAACTGTGGTCGGCTGCTTTTTGTTTCTGCTGATTGACCGTACCTTGACTCTGCTGGACCTCGCGTCACAAGTATCCCTACATTGTTTGGTATTTGGAGTATGACGCTACCTCATTGCAGGCGGGTACTGAGAGCCGGGCACTAGGTTATTTCCATTTGGTTTCACTGTTTCTTAACGCAACTGATAAGTGACACAGGCCTTGTGCCAGCGTGCGCTTGTTCCGAGCGAAAAAAAAATGAGGTTTCCTTGCGGTGAAAAGGTCACGGGATAGGGCGTGTGGTCGTTTACAATCGAATCTAGCTCGAACCGCGTTGGCAATGGGAGTCAGTCTCACAAGGTGACTTTTCTCTGTTGACGCTGTACTATTGTGTTTTGCATGTCCTGTTCTGCTTTGTGCATTGGAACTGCTGCATCCAGGCAAGTTCTTGTGTAGCACTGTATTGCGATTTGCTTGTGTTTTGCAAGGCAGCACTTGCAGTTTGCATTGGAATTCTGGTAGGATTTTCACGAAGCCTTGTGTTTTTTTTCGGGTAAACGGAGGTTCCGTTGCGGTGAAAAGTTAGCCCGCGCGCGCGACGGGGTTAGACGTATAGTCGTTTTCAGTCGAATCTAGCTCGAACCGCGCTGGCAATGGGAGTAAGTCTCAAAAGGTGACTTTAGTGCATTGGAACTGCTGCATCCAGGCAAGTTCCTGTGTAGCACTGTGTTGCGATTTGCTTGTGTTTTGCAAGGCAGCGCTTGCAGTTTGCATTGGAATTCTGTTAGGATTTGCACGAAACATCATGTTTTTTTCGGGTAAACGGAGGTTCCGTTGCGGTGAAAAGTTGGCCCGCGGGCGCGACGGGGTTAGGCGTATAGTCGTTTTCAATCGAATCTAGCTCGAATCGCGCTGGCAATGGGAGTAAGTCTCACGAGGTGACTGTGCTTTTTCTCTGTTGAGGCTGTGCTATGTGTTTTGCATGTCCTGTTGTGCTTTGTGCGTTGGAATTGCTGCATCCAGGCAAGTTCCTGTGTAGCACTCTGTTGCGATTTGCTTGTGTTTTGCAAGCTTGTGGTGGCAGTTTGCATTCGAATTCTTCCATCAAGGATGAGATTTGAAGGTTAGGATTTGCACGAAACCGTGTGTTTTCCCGGGTAAATGGAGGTTCCGTTGCGGTGAAAAGTTGGCTCGCGCGCGAGACGGGGTTAGGCGTCGTCGTTTGCCGTCGGATCTATATCTCGAACCGCGCTGGCAATGGGAGTAAGGTTCTCCAGGTGACTGTGCTGTTTCTCTGTTGACGCTGTGCTTTATTGGTGTTTTGCATGTGTCGTTGTGCTTTGTGCAGTGGAACTGCTGCATCAAGGCAAGTTCTTGTGTAGCACTCACTGTGTTGCGATTAGCTGCAACATTGTGTTGCGATTAGCTTGCGTTTTGCAAGCCAGTGTTTGCAGTTTGCATTGGAATTGTGACATCAAGGATGAGATTTGAATGTTAGGATTTGCACGAAACATCATGTTTTTTCGGGTAAACGAAGCGCGCGACGGGGTTAGGCGTCGTCGTGTGCCGTTGGATCTATCTCGAACCGCGCTGGCAATGGGAGTAAGGTTCTCCAGGTGACTGTGCTGTTTCTCTGTTGACGCTGTGCTTTATTGGTGTTTTGCATGTCCTGTTGTGCTTTGTGCATTGGAACTGCTGCATCCAGGCAAGTTCCTGTGTAGCACTGTGTTGCGATTTGCTTGTGTTTTGCAAGGCAGCGCTTGCAGTTTGCATTGGANGTGCATTGGAACTGCTGCATCCAGGCAAGTTCCTGTGTAGCACTGTGTTGCGATTTGCTTGTGTTTTGCAAGGCAGCGCTTGCAGTTTGCATTGGAATTGTGGCATCAAGGATGAGATTTGACTGTTATAGGATTTGCACGAAACCTTGTGTTTTCTCGGGTAAGCGGAGGTTCCGTTGCGGTGAAAAGTTGGCCCGCGCGCGCGACGGGGTTAGGCGTATAGTCGTTTTCAGTCCACTCCAGCTCGAACCGCGCTGGCAATGGGAGTAAGTCTCACAAGGTGACTGTGTTTTTTCTCTGTTGACGCTGTGCTATGGTGTTTTGCATGTGTAGTTGTGCTTTGTGCATTGGAACTGCTGCATCAAGGCAAGTTCTTGTGTAGCACTGTGTTGCGATTAGCTTGTGTTTTGCAAGCTTGTGGTGGCATTTTGCATTGGAATTCTTCCATCAAGGATGAGATTTGAAGGTTAGGATTTGCACGAAACATTGTGTTTTTTGGGTATCCGGAGGTTTTGCTGCCGTGAAAAGTTGGCCCGCGCGCGCGACGGGGTTAGGCGTCGTCGTTTTCAGTCGAATCTAGCTTGAACGGCGCTGGCAATGGGAGTAAGGTTCTCCAGGTGACTTTGTTGTTTCTCTTCTGTTCGCGCTAAGCTTTGGTGTTTTGCAGGTCTTGTTGTGCTTTGTGCATTGGAACTGTTGCATCAAGGCAAGTTCCTGTGTAGCACTGTGTTGCGATTAGCTTGTGTTTTGCAAGCTTTGTAGTACGAAGTAGTACCGGGATGTGCTTTGTGCAAGCTTTGTAGTACAAAGTAGTACTGGGATGAGGTTTGTGAAGCTTTGTAGTACGAAGTAGTACTGGGACGAGCTTTGTGCAAGCTTTGTAGTACGAAGTAGTACTGGGACGTGCTTTGTGCAAGCTTTGTAGTACGNTACGAAGTAGTACCGGGACGTGCTTTGTGCAAGCTTTGCAGTACGAAGTAGTACTGGGACGTGCTTTGTGCAAGCTTTGTAGTACGAAGTAGTACTGGGAAGAGCTTTGTGCAAGCTTTGTAGTACGAAGTAGTACTGNACGAAGTAGTACTGGGAAGTGCTTTGTGCAAGCTTTGCAGTACGAAGTAGTACTGGGAAGTGCTTTGTGCAAGCTTTGTAGTACGAAGTAGTACTGGGACGTGCTTTGTGCAGGCTTTGTAGTACAAAGGAGTATTGGGACATGCTTTGTGCAAGCTTTGTAGTACGAAGTAGTACTGGGACGTGCTTTGTGCAAGCTTTGTAGTACGAAGTAGTACTGTGTAGTACGAAGTAGTACTGGGACGTGCTTTGTGCAAATTTTGTAGTACGAAGTAGTACTGGGACGTGCTTTGTGCAGGCTTTGTAGTAGGAAGTAGTATTGGGAAGAGCTTTGTGCAAGCTTTGTAGTACGAAGTAGTAAGTAGTACTGGGACGTGCTTTGTGCAAGCTTTGTAGTACGAAGTAGTACTGGGAAGTGCTTTGTGCAAGCTTCGTAGTACGAAGTGGTACTGGGAAGTGCTTTGTGCAAGCTTTGTAGTACGAAGTAGTACTGGGAAGTGCTTTGTGCAAGCTTTGTAGTACGAAGTAGTATTGTGACGTGCCTTGTGCAAGCTTTGTAGTACGAAGTAGTACTGGGACGTGCTTTGTGCAAGCTTCGTAGTACGAAGTAGTTCTGGGACGTGCTTTGTGCAAGCTTTGTAGTACGAAGTAGTACTGGGACCTGCTTTGTGCAAGCTTTGTAGTACGAAGTAGTACTGTGTAGTACGAAGTAGTTCTGGGACGTGCTTTGTGCAAGTTTTGTAGCACGAAGTAGTACTGGGAAGTGCTTTGTGCAGGCTTTGTAGTACAAAGGAGTATTGGGACATGCTTTGTGCAAGCGTTGTAGTAGGAAGTAGTACTGGGAAGTGCTTTGTGCAAGCTTTGTAGTACGAAGCAGCACTGGGAAGTGCTTTGCGCAAGCTTTGTAGTACTAAGTAGTACTGGGAAGTGCTTTGTGCAATACGAAGTAGTACTGGGACGTGCTTTGTGCAAGCTTTGTAGTACGAAGTAGCGCTGGGAAACGCTTTGTGCAAGCTTTGTAGTACGAAGCAGTATATACTGGGAAGCGATGTGTGTAAGGTTAGAGAAGAGATGGGATGAGATGAGAAGAGATGAGCTGGGATTAAGGCGAGGAGAGGTGAGATGAGATGAGTTGAGATTAAGTGTGGAGTGTGAAGTGTGAAGTGTGGAGCATGAAGAGTGCATTGTGAAGTGTGGAGCGCGAAAAGTTTCTCTGTGTAAAAGCTTCTCTGCGTAAAAGTTTCTCCGTGTCAAAGCTCCTCTGTGTAAAAGTTTCTCTGCGTAAAGCTTCTCTGTGTAAAAGCTTCTCTGTGTGAAGCCTTCTTTGTGTAAAGACTTCTTTGTGTAAAAGCTTCTGTGTGTAAAGACTTGTTTGAGAAGTTTGAGACGAACAGGCATGAGAAGAGCGGTGAAGAGCTTAGGAGAGCTGAGTTGAGACAAACTGAGAAGAATTCGGATGAACTGAGAAGGGATGAGAGAAGCTCAGATGACATGAGAAGAGATGAGAACGCTTGTGATCAGCTGAGAAAAGTTGAGAAAAGAAGAGAAGACATGAAATGAGATGAGATGAACTGACGTGAGATGGGAGATGAAAAACCCTGAGAAGACACGACATGAGATGAAAGGAGATGAGATGGGATGGGATGAGATGAGAGGAAGAACATGGAGAAGACACGAAATGAGATGAGATGAGATGGGATGCACTGAGAGATGAGATTGAAAGCGGCAAGAAAAGGTGACAAAAGGTGGGAAGAGATGAGAATCGTTTCAAAAAAGTCGAGAGGAGATGGGAACACTGAAGCAAGATGATGACGAATGCGGTGACCAGAGTTGCGAAGCTGTGACTCTTCGCGCCAGCTCCTGTAGGCAAAACTTGTGTTTCGATCCTATAGTCTTAAGCTTCTCTTCTTTTGGAAACTTCCGCCACCCGCCTCGTGCGGGTTTTACTTGTAAATGTCCGACGTGAGTGATCGTAGGTGTGACTCTCAAGGCATCCACCAGTTATGATGGTTTAGACTAATAAGCCCCATCCGCTAACAATAAACACCCCCTAAATGGTCCCAAATATCGCTCAATCCCCTTACTAAACCATGGCTTCTGAATGCTTCTGGGAGGCGTTTTTGGTATGAGGGGGAAGGTGCAGCTCACGTAGTGATCAAACAGTCAAACAAAACAAGACAGGGAGTGGAGACGACCGTCAATGCAGCACTTCTTCCATGCAGTTCTACTCAAGGGACGGTAGGGGGGGTCTTGCCATGGATGATGATGAGGACCTAGAGATTAAGTCTAGAGCTTCCGGGTACACTGCAACTTCACCTGTTCGTTCTGATCAAGATTCCAGAGGTCATCTTGATGAAAGTGGTGAAACTTCTAGAGATCAGCATGAGTCACAGAGTGTAGCAACAGTGCCATTTCGTGCTCTTGATTTGCTTGAAGGGACAGCAAGATTCAAGCGAGAAGTCATTCCAATTCGAAGCCCTGTGGATGCTGATCAAGGTGAGGTGCCCGACCCGTCTCTGGACTTATTTGCAGCGGACCCCAGTGATGTACATGTTTCACAAGTGTTTCACGATTCAGATGGTCATGAGTCTTTACAGAGCGCTACAGACGAGTCAGTTGAAATTGTTGAGCCTGAAGCGGATGCACCTGTTGATGAACCAGAGGAGGCAGCTAGCTCAGATGTTGTTGCACCTATGCAGACATGGAATCAGATGGTTTCAAGCAGTTTTGCGCAGTTTAGGGCTGTACCGAACGAGTTACTGTATCCGTGGGAAGTTGGACCTATGGCAGCAGTTTTCAACTTCGATGCTGATCCACTTCCTTTGTGCCCGGGCCTTGCAGAGTTACCACCAACTGTAGAGGATGTACCATCATTGCCATTGCAGCAGCAACTTTCAAGATTTCTTATGCCTGATGGTGCCAAGTACATGCATGCGGTTAAGAGTATACAGGATATGAGTTACTTTGAAGGCAAGGCACAACAGTTGGACCTGGCATGTGGTCAGTGGCTACGTATCCTTTCTGTAACTTGGAGTGCTTCGGGCGTAGGGCCCCAGCTGGCAGCAGAACTGCAGAAGGACAGTACAGGTGCTGGTGCATGTGAGATTCTCAGAGCATGTTTTGGAGTGAAGAGTCCGTCAACATTGCTAAAGCGTGCAGCAGCGTTTAAGAAGTTCTTCACCTGGTTTGATAAGAACAAGGTCTGTCAGGAGTTGAATGTTTTCCCACTGCCATTGGAAGAGCCTGTGGTATGGGAATACTTCTTGCATTTGAAGCAGCAACGAGAGATAGATGCACGTGGCTATACAATTCCAAGTGCTTTCCTTGAGGCTGTCAGGTTTGCCAAGTTCACGTTGGACTTGTCTGGAACAGAGGCAATTCTTGGGTCACGCAGACTCTTAGGCTTCTCTGCCCTGGAAAAGAAGGCCAAGGGACCGACTGTCCAGGCACCGGGTTTGGAGCCTGAGCATATTCAGCGTTTGCATGAAGTTCTGCGTTCAGCCGGAAACAGCATTGACAAGCTAGGTGCCGGATGTTTTCTTGTGTGCTTGTATGGAAGGGCACGTTGGAGTGACATGCGATACATTGATCACGTTGTGGTTGAAGCTGGAGACAGTGTCACCTTTTACACAACAGAGCATAAGACTGCATCAGTTGGACTTCGAAGGCAGCAGTACTTGCCTATAGTGGTGCCGTGGCATGGCATTTGCTCTGACAACTGGCTGGAGGATTGGCTGCAGGTTTATCACTTGGTGGGCCTGGACATCACCAAACGGCCGTTGGGACCTTTGCTACCGGCACCAAGAATTGACGGTACGTTTTGTGCCCGACCATTGTCAACAGCTGAAGCAGCATGCTGGCTTCGAGCCCTTTTGCAGGGGACTAGCAACAGTGACAGTTACAGGAGTCACTCTTTGAAGGCATCCCTGCTTATCTGGTGTGCTCGTGCAGGTCTCGACAAAGAGACGAGGGCAGTGCTGGGGCACCATTGCTCAGCACTGAGCGGCTCTGAGGTGGTGTATAGCCGCCACTTGCAGACCAGAGCTTTGCGGAAGCTCAGCCTCATTTTGAGGCGTGTGCGTTCAGGCTTGAGCATTGAGGACGAGGCAATGAAAGAGTTTGGCATTGTTTCAACGCCAGCACCGTTCACACCAGCAATGGCTGCTCGGACTCCTTTGGGCCCAACAGTTGAGCCAGCAGAAGCAAAACCTGTTCAACAGCCTGAGCAGCAGGAGAAGGCTGCAGTTGATGCAGCTGTGGAGGAAGCTGCAAACCTAGAGGATTTGCAGAGCGTCAAAGAGGAAGAGATGAACACCAGGACTTTGGAAGAGGCAGCAGCGGAGCTGACACTGTATCCAGTCGAACTGGTATCGGCTGGAGTGGTTGAAATTGAATCTTCATCTGGCAGTGACAGTGAAACCTCATCAACGGACAGTGAAAGCTCATCTTCAGAGACAGTGGCGCAGGCGCAGGGGCCTCATGTTGTGGAAGATGTACCAAATGGTTTGGACTTTTACAAACACACAAAGAGCGGCCTAGTTCATTCATGTCAAGAGGGTCAGGAGACCACCAGCTGCAGAATTCAGATCGGTGTGAATTTCAGGAAACTTGGAAGACGGTTGTTTGTCGTCCATCCCAAGTGCATCAGATGCTTTCCGAAGAACCACAATCGCATTAGATCATGCGAGCAGATGTCAGAGAACATAGATGCCTTCCTCAAGCGAGCCAAGAACTCAGACTCAAAGGAGTCATAAGATAGGTACGCAACATGTGTACCTGACCTGCCCAAAGGGGCCAGCTCCTTAAGGGACAAAAAGGAAGGCGCTAGTGGAACATCCGTGCAGAAAGCTGCAATTTCATGAGTTCATTTGGAAAGCCAAGGGTTTTTGGATGTTGGCCAAAGGGCTCCACTAGTTTGTGCAAAGGCACTCAAAGGTTGCAGAAAGCTGCTTAGACTTCAGAGTCAAGTTTTCAGTTGATCAGCTTGAGGACATCATGTCAATTGCATGTCGAGTTCATGGCTTAAGCAACATGACGAAGCGGAGTGCATGTGCATCAGACAGCTGACAGTTTTGTGCACCTGTTTGTTTTGCGTTTGCTTTTGCATGAGTTTCAATCTCACATGAGTGCTGAGTTCGTTTATTTGCGTTGACAAAGGTCATGTTCTTAGGTCCAGCTTTTGCTTAGGACGAGACTCGGTGCGCCATGACCTCACTGATTGACAGCAAAGCTCAGTTTGACAGTCATCTTAAGGAGACTGGCATAGGCCAAGCTTTGATTGAAAATTTGAAGAGACATGGAATCCGAACACTTGCACAGCTTGCTTTCGCTGTTGGTCAGCCTGGCCAGCCAATAGCAGACAACAACATTGAGCAGTTGGTCCAGCAGGCACATGGCCGTGCGCCTCAATTGACTGAGACTGCAATCTTGAAACGAGTTGCATTCGAAGCTCAGACGTTTTTGACAGCAACATTGAGGCAAGCAGTTGATCGGACTGATGATACACCCAGGCGAATCCCTTTTGCTGAACGAACCACTAGACTTGAGGCTTTGAAGCTCACCTTGGGGGGAATTGGGATCTCAGGCGAGCATGAACCTGCACATGGAGTGTTGGACAAAGCATGTGCGATGTACGAGAGCAACAGTATCAAATATCTGGAGTTGTCAAGCTGCGTGTCGCGTGCTCATGAAGTGCAAGGGACCCCCCAGTCCAAAGAGCTCACTTTGGAAAAAGGTTCACTCATTTTGAAGCACAACGATGACAAGTTGACTTCGCCTACGGATAGTGAGATTAAGGTGCATTATGCGATGGTAAGGCGTGGCATTAGCTTCCAGTTTGCACGCCTGATGTCATTCGAGCAACACTCCACTTGGGAGACATTTCTGTTTGAAGCCTTGCATCGTGACCCTCCACCTGGATATAGTAGGCCCACATTGGCCCAGTTGATTCAGTGTGACAAGGCTGCCTTTGCAAGATTGGGTTCACAAACGACAAGCGTCAGACAGCGAGATGATGGAACCTATCCATTGGGTGAGGCATTGCTGGCGCTACGCCAGGACCCAAACATTGCCTTGTACCTCATGCCGTTGGGACGCTCTTCTTCGTCCACATCAGCTCCTGTTGGGTCACCAGCTCAGTCAACAACTCGAACCCATCCTTACTCTGGTGGGCGACCAAAGGGAGGCGGAAAGGGAAAGAAAGGTGGTGGAAAGAATGCTCCTCCAATCCCAGCGGAGTTGCGAGGCAAATGGTACAAGAATTCTAGTGGTGAGCCTATTTGCTATGGCTACAATTGCAAGAGTGGATGTGCAGAGAAGGGCATCAAGCCTGGCGGAAGATGTGCCAAAGGACTCCACATATGTGCGGAACCTAGATGTGGAGGGCATCACTCCCTCCAGGAGCATGGCAAGTGACAGCCAGCAGCTGCCATTGAATACAGAGACTGGTCTCAGGTTCACGTTGAGCAGGCCTTCATGATTGAAGTTTTTGCGGGAGCTGCTGTTTTGTGTGCAGTTTCAAAACAAGCAGGTCTTGCTGCGTCGATTGCTATTGATAAAATCAAGAAGAAGTCGGCCAGAAGCACTATCTTTCAAATGGATTTGCTCAGGGCGAACGACCGGGATTTGTTGTTTCAATGGCTGCATGCTCCTATGCTACTTTGGGTGCATTTGGCCCCAGTTTGTGGCACTGCAAGTCGTGCAAGAGAAATACGCCGATTTGAAGGCGACCCAAAGCCATTGCGTTCGAATGAATTTCCCCACGGACTGCCAGACCTGGGGGAGGATGATCAGTTTCGCATTGAGCTTGCCAATTCACTTTTTGAGTTTGCATGTGAGTGTTTCATTCTAGCAGCCAATCTGGGAGTTTTAGCAACGCTGGAAAATCCCAGGAATTCATACTTTTGGATGACGTGCTGGCTTTTGGCAGTTATGCGGAAGATCCCAGTTTACTTTGCTGATTTTCAGGTCTGCATGTTAGGTGGAAACCGTGACAAGTGGACGCGTATAATGGCCTCCTTTCCAGCCATCCAAGCTCTCAACATTCGTTGCGATCATTCTCATGCCCATGCTCCCTGGGGTTTTGCAAGGAACTCAGAAGGTCAGAGGGTGTGGGCAACATCACTTGAGTCAGAATATCCCAAGAAGATGTGCGTTGCAATGGTCACTGTTGTTTTACAGTTTGCAGAAATTCAGGGCCTGAAACTTAGAGCGCAATCACTTGAACATGACACCAACCCGTTGGTGACCAGTAAAAGGGCCCAAATTTCAGTGGGGCAGCAACCAAAGCCTTCAAGGCTGCCTCCAGTGGTTGCAGATTTTACTTCAGTGGCAGTTTTTCTTGCGAGGTCAATGTCCGACATTCCTTGTGCACTCATGTCAAAGCTTGAGCATGACATTCAGCTGTACACCAAATCAGGTTTGTTGCAAACAATTCCCAAATACAGTCGGTTTTTGCGTGTTTCTGCATTGCCTTCCCATGACGTGGGGGTGTCCGAGGGTCAGCCAATGAAAAAAGCAAAGAGTGTTGATCCTGCTACTGAGCCGGCGACAGAAGTGACTTTGACTGAAGGTGCAAGTATGGCTGACAGGTCTTCTTTTGAGGTCGCTTTTGGCTTGCCGTGGTCGTGTGAGACGTTTTTACAACAAGCTTGCAAGTCGGGGCACCCTGCTTCAAGGGATATGGGGGTTCCTGCAGATTTGGAAGTTGCAGTAAATAGAAATGTTGAATGGACGGAAGTGCAGTTGAGCAATTATAGGATTGCGTGGTGTCGTAGATGGTTAGCAAGAGCGCACGAGCTGGAAGAGCTGGAGAAAAAGGATGCCGATGCCAGGCACCCTGCTGTGGCTGAACTCACTGCAGGAAAGCGGCTTTTGCTGACCAGGGAAATGTTGGAAGATGTTGGATATGAAGATGTTGCAGCAATCAACTTGCTTTCACAAGGTGCCACACTTGCGGGTGAAGTGGAGGAGTCCAAATCCTTTGACTCCCAATTCAAACCTTGTCTTATTACTTTGAAGCAGCTGGAGTCAGATGCAGCCCGCAGAAACGAGTTGGTTCTGCAGATGACATGTTCCTCAGGTTCTGAGGAAGTTGATCTCCAGATGATTCAGGAGACGGAGGTGGAGCTAGCAAAGGGCTGGGCTGAAGGCCCTTTTGAGCTGGAGGATCTTGAGCCGGGCTCCACAATTTCCCGGAGATTTCCATTGGTGCAAGCCTCAAAGACGCGTATGATTGATGATTTCAGCGTGAGTGGAGTCAATGTTTCTTGTCTTTCCCACAACAAGGTTGATTTGCACTTGGTGGACACCTTTTGTTCAATGGTTAAGATGTTTTACAACTGCTGTGATGAATGCCAGAGAGATAGCTCCTTGCTTGCAAAGACCTACGACCTGACCAGCGCTTACCGACAGGTGCCTGTGTGTCCTGCTCACTACAAATATGCCTATGTGAGTGTTTACAACTGCAAGCGCAAGCGAGTTGAAATTTATCGTATGAGAACAATGCCCTTTGGAGCAACACATAGCGTATATTGTTTCTTGAGACTGGCGAGAAGCTTGTTTGCTTTGGCGGTGCGTGGATTGTACTTGCTGACAACCAACTTTTACGATGACTTCATTTTGGCGACTCAACCCAGTTTGCGAGACTCTGCAAAGAACAGCATGGAACTGTTGTTCATGTTGACTGGTTGGTTGTATGCACGTGAAGGAAAGAAAGCAACAGATTTTTCTGCTCATTGCAAGGCGCTTGGTGTTGAGTTTGATTTCAGTCGTTCAGAACAGCGCTTGCTTTTGGTGGCCAACACAGAAGCAAGAAAGGCGGAGTTGGTGCGAATGCTAGAGGACTCGCTAGCCGCTGGAAAACTGGAGAAGCAACTCTGTCTTGTGATGCGTGGGAAACTTGGTTTTGCCGACAGTTTTCTTCATGGGCGTTTGGGGAAACTTGTACTGAAGAAACTCATCGACCACGCTTACGGTCGATCCAGCAAGATCGGTGAAGACTTGAAGCAATCCCTGCAATCCATGGTGACCCGTTTGAAGATGGCAAAACCAAAGGCAATTTCTGTCAACAGTTTTACACAATGGTGCATTTACACAGACGCCAGCTATGAACCTGAATCTATGACTGGCGGTTTGGGAGGTGTACTTGTCGACATGCAGTGCAAGGTTAAAGCTTGGTTTGGCATTTCTCTGAACGAGAGTACATGCAAGCTTTTGGGTGCTGGCGAAAAGGGTACCATTATTTACGAGCTTGAGCTTTTGGCAGCGGTGTTGGCACTGAGCATGTGGCATGGTGACAATGGTGATGGACTTAATGTACATTTTGGTGACAATGATGGTGTACGCTTTTCTCTCATCAAGGCGGCAGCTTCTGGAGTTGTTGGACAATTGTTGATGGAGTACCATTTGAAGCTTGAGGCACTTGTAGGTTCGAGGACATGGTTCGCAAGAGTACCCACTGAGGCAAATATCAGTGACTTTCCATCGCGTGGCGTTGCACATCCTTTGCTTGTGGAGGATCTTGACTCTTCTTTGGAGGCTGGCTTGTGTCTTGATGCCATTTTGGCATTTCTCAACAAAGCGGGTGCAGCGCGATGATTGCAATGGGGGTGGCCAGATCGCTTCTGCCCCCGATCCAAAAAGGAGCTTGATTGCTTGCATATCTTGATGCTTGAGTGGCTGCATTGATCTTGTGATATTGACGGTGCAGCTCACGTAGTGATCAAACAGTCAAACAAAACAAGACAGGGAGTGGAGACGACCGTCAATGCAGCACTTCTTCCATGCAGTTCTACTCAAGGGCTTTGAGAAGCTCAGTCCAGTTCTTTCGCAGACGTTTGGCCTACCCAAGGCCAGGCCAGATCGCTTCTGCCCCCGATCCAAAAAGGAGCTTGATTGCTTGCATATCTTGATGCTTGAGTGGCTGCATTGATCTTGTGATATTGACGGGATTAATCAACATCTCAGCCGTTTGATGGCCCTCTTTTGCAGAGCGGGACAGCACAATTATATCCAATTCTCGTGCGCGACACTTGAGGAAGCCCTTAGGAGGCTATATCAACTACCTGGTGGAAAGGCTGAAGTTCTTCCAGATGCTTGGTATTGTTTGGTAAAATTCGAGGGAAACTTCAGATATCTTCAGGTGCCATGCCTTGTCACAATTCATCTTGGCAATCTTGGCACATTTGGACATTCCCATTTTCTACACCCAATTCCAGATGTTATTCCGAGATTTGAAAGATGTCATTTCATGTCATTTCTTGATTTCCTGTGCCATGTTTGGTTACCAACCGATGCCAAAATTCAATAGATTTGACGACTTTTATACCATTTGGTAAAGAAACACGGCAATGGAACATGTCCAGTTTATACATGAATTCCGCAGCTATAAACATCCATTTATAAAGGATGCACCAATATTTCTCCAGATTTTCCCATGTTTTTCCCATTAAAACGTCCATCTAGTTCATGGGTTTCCCAACCATGTATGTCTGATGGAGGGTAAGTCACTCCCAACTGCTCCGGAGCCCGGTGGACGATTTTGCTGCGATTGAACCTGGCAGATGTTTCTTGAAAATAAAGATAGATAGATAGACAGACAGACAGACAGACAAGATTACGGAGTTGTTTCCAGTTCCTTGGCATATTCCAATGCAGACAGATCTCCAAGCCTCCCTCACCCGTGACGTTACTTCCGTTTTTTCTTCAGGAAGTGGGTGGACAACGGCGCCCCGGTGATGTTTTGGTTCAGTGGCATCTACTTTACCCAAGCCTTTACCACTGGAGCCTCCCAGAACTTTGCGCGAAAGTATCAGATCCCCATCGACCCTGGGCGAAGATTGGAACCGACGGAGATGGTGGCGGAGACGCCATACGACACCCAACGGTTGGTTGAAAAAAATGGGACTTACCCTCTGGTAAACTAGCATAGCTGTGGAAAAGCACCATTCTTAATGGGAAAATCGACTACAAATGGCCATGTTCAATTTGGGACTCACTGTTGTGAGTTTCCGTCCATTCAGTTGCCAGTTATTTTCTGCCATATTCGGGGCAGATCCTCCCTCGCATGAGGGCACGGGAAACCAGCGAAACCAGCGAATAGCTATGTTGGATTACGAGAGGGTACCTATAATTGTTTTGTTGCCGTATGAGGTTTGAATGTTTTAACTGTCAAAGATATGGGGATCTAGTTGGTCAATGCTGGTTTGTTGATGATTAAATTGTATTAGATTATATGGGATTGCACTGGGACGACATTTCGGCTTTTTAACACTGGAAGAAAAAGGTGGTGAACGTTTTTGCAAGGCCTTGTTTGTTGACAGGTCACTGTTTTTTGAGCAATCTGAATGGATACCCTGTGGTAAACTAACATAACTATGGAAAACACCATTTTTAATGGGAATATCCACTATTTCTATGGCAATTTTCAATAGCTATGTTAGTTTACCAGAGGGTGTGATATGATATCTAACTAGCATAGATTTGGCTGAGTGACCCAGCCGGAGCTGGGACTTTGAAAAGGGACATTTCAGGGAGCTATCAACCAACAAAAGCCAGGATCTAACCAACGAGAATGGTGAGCACAAGAGACCCATGCACAGCATATATCATGCACACAGATATATGGCATACATCCAGATCCATGCGATTTGAACGATTTTGAAACTGTGGCTGTATGTAACAAGTTCTGTCAGCGAAGTCTACCAGTGCTAGATGTCCTTTCTGAGAGAGAGAGAGATAACACATTTGCCTCCAGAAAGTCCTGATCAATGTCCTCTCGGACAGTGGCTGGTCTTTGGGACCATGTTAGTTTGGGACCATGTTAGTTCAATATTTGTTGGGAAAGATATGGCAATATGTACGGGTAAATTCATAGAACATGGTAGACTAGTTATGACTATATTTTGACTCTCACATAAATGACAGTAGAAAGACCAAGCTTGGCCCTGTGAAGAGCTGTGTTGACGGTGATCGAATGCTGCGCCGTGAGGCGAACATCGATCCGATGTATCAGCACAGCTTGCCGTTCTTCGTGAGTCTCTTCCTGTGACCTGGAATGTCTGATGCGGTTGGAGGTGCGAATAGGACATGGTACCCTCGGGTTATTTAACATAGCTATGGAAAATGGCTAATTTTGGATGATTTTCCCATTAAAAGCTCCATTTATAGTGGATTTTCCATGGCTATGTTAAATAACCAGAGGGTATTTGTTTGAAAGGTGGTGAATTTACAACAAACTTATAAGGAACAGGAGATGAAATGTGCCGTAGCAGGGGTTGGGGCCCGACATGTTTTCCATTTGGTTTTTGAGTTTTGGCTGAAGTTGTATGTATGCATCCTTTTCCGGACCAATGTTTGTTGGCATTGAGGGTGCTGTTTACATCCACTTTAACTTGGCAGAAAATGCAATGGGAGGAGGGGAATGATAGCAAACTACTTTTAGGTCATATAAAGCCTTGTGAGGGCCTCATGTATAGGATTACCCCATGGTTACTGGCCATATCCTAGCCCTAGGGATCCCGGCCAACAGCCAGGAAAGACATCATCCCAATGCAAATTCACCGGTTTTTTTTTGGGGGGGGGCTCCGAGGTGACTGGTGACAAAGGGAAGCCACGTTATTTCCTATTGTTGTTTTGAATCATTCTCTGAGTATCTAAGACAAAATCCAAACATCACCCCCTTGCGTTCCGGGGGGCATCATACCATCATGCCTCATCACAAGCTGAATGTAATGATGTCACAAGCTGACGTCATCACACATGACTTTTACATTTTACATGATTTTCATTCATTATTCAAACTTACTGCAAACTGCCAAACATCACCTTATTCTAGTTTTGTGATTGATAAGACTTCGGAATGGGCACACAAACCTGACTTAAAATTACCAGGACGAATGATCCCTGAAGACTAGAGTTATATATAGTTATATCATATCAGCTTCAGCTACCCTCCTCCGAATCAATATACTGTAATCAATATAAACCCTATGCCAACTAGCCAGCTTTTCACTGGATTGGTTTAAGGGTAAATTTACAGGAAACCTCTATATTTGATGGGGAAAACCATGGTTTCCTGTAGATTTTCCCCCAACAAACCAATCCAGTGAGCTTTTTGAAAGGTGCAAACCAATCTTCCAAACAGCAACTCCAGGCAGGGCAACTCACTGAGGTCCTCCACCGAAAAGGCCGAGAAGAGCGATGTCTTGGAGACGCGCATCGAACATTTGAACGACACCTTCAGATACACCCTCTACTGCGCCTTGGGATTGGAAAGTGATGGGTGAAAAATACATGGTGAAGTGGAAGTCGATGTGTGCTTTGACAAGCCGTTGCAGCATGGAATTTGAACTGCAAACACTGCGCTTGAAGCTGTAGATGCGCCTAGGGCCGAAGCCACTTTCGTTGGGAAGCCAGATCACATTTGCTGCATGGAGCCAAATGAATGTATGCGCCAACTCAGAAACTAGTTTTGGTTGCGAGACGGCACTTTTGCGAGTGCTGGAGGGAACATGGCCTGCGAACCAAGCCAGACATGTATGGGCGGGCTTGCCTGGCGTGTTTGAAAGGTTCCCTATAGAGATGCATGTTTTTTTTTTGCGCATATTGCAGATAATTATTAGAGCCTAGAGACGTGTCCTAGCTCGCTGCTTGGCTTTGCATGGTTTTCAGAGAAAATCCGGGGAGGCAAGCTCACATGTAACAGATTGGTGGATGACAGCGATTTGGCATCCACTGCAGCATAGACTATGACTTGAAATGCGTGAGACTTTTCATGTTCTCCCTTCCAAATTCATGCACTGAAGTTTTGAATTCTGATTCAAGGCTACACCTCGGAGCACTTGGAACAGCTTTCGGCCGAAGCAGGAGGTTGGATGGTCAAGGGCGAGGATCGTTTCGTGCTGCTCATCGAGGATTCCATGACGGTTGGATCGGGTGGCTTCCGCACTGACTACTCCGGCCGTGGTGAGCTGGTGGATCGAACAAGAGTTGGCAAGAGTGACATGGATTTTGAGCAGCTGGTTTTCTGACACAATTAATATCAATTAATCATATTTGAATATATTTGATTAACTATATATTTATTGGTTCCCATTCAATCCAGAATCCAGTCCACTAAAGCTGAGTGATGCCATGTTATTCTCTCCTGTTTTCCAGTTGATTTTTCCAACAGAAATGGGGGGTTTACTTGGAATATATCTAATGTTATTTTGCAGCATTTCTGGCCACTTGAAGCAAATCCAAGGTGATGAACACACTGCAGACGGTCAGCGAGGCCGCGCCATGGGATGCCGAAGATGGAACTGCGGAAGGGCTTTTGTAAGGTAACCTTTGCAGGAAAGACGGTCAATTCTAAGGGTTTCCTGCCCAACCATCATGCCTGCTGATGCCTGCTGGTCCCTGCGCCTATGTAGAATCTCAATCAACTTGGCCACAGACCCTTGGAAGCCTTATGTCACATGTCTTCAGAATCAAAAGACTAAGATAGCAAAAGAAAGCCTATGAAAACCTATGAGCATCTATGAGAATCTACCAAGTTTTCAGGGAGCCGAACCCATCATGGATGCTCCCCTTGCGTCAGGAGTTCAACGTGGCCGTGGTCCTGTCAAATCAAGTTATAGTATAACTTGATTTGACAGGACCACGGCCACGTTGAATTATAGCGGTGCGCCTTCATGCGCCTTTATGTGGCAGTCTGAGTGGACCCCATGTCTCCCCAAAAAAGACCGACCATATGAAACTGATGAATGATTGGCCTATTGATGGGGGCTGGTGATTTTTGCCATTCCTTGTCCTGGATGATTTGAGTGGCAATGCATCAGAGAGAGAGGTAGAGAGAGAGAGAGAGAGGATCTTCCCGTGTCATCCCATGGCAGCGCCGTGGCATCGCTTGAGGTGGCCACATCTTGGCTCATTTCTCGACCACACGAGCGATGCTCCGTAAGGGTCGGGGTGAACAATGCATCGCCAAGATCTATGATTCGCCGTGCCTGCCAGAGAGTGAAAGCATCTTCGAGCGCTTCGCTCCGGGTGGGTGAGGAATCCAGTTGCATCTTATGTAGTGTAGATTGCTGATTGCTGCTGATCCAGCAGCATCTCTCACCCCACATTAGATGTTAATAGGCTATTAACATCTAATGTGGGGTGAGAGATGCTGCAGTTAATAGCTGCGATGGCCATGTCTTCTCTGGTGAAGTCTCCAACGTTTCAGCTTCAACATGTTTTTGGATGTTTATGGACAGGTTTGTTTGTTTGAACCAACAGCAAGGCTGCCACATGGGGAGAGACATGGGCCCAGCTTCAATGAAAGCTTTTGGCCACTGGCCAAGGCTGCCTAGGATGGCTCGCATGCAGGAAAGTCAGTCATCAAGATGGGCTGTGTGATCCTTTGTTCTTTGTGTTGCTGAGAGAACAACGACAGTTGAGCGCGGTTGTTCTTGAATTGTCATTTCACCTCAACCCCTGGACTGGGCTTGATGATGCGAACTGTCAAGCCAGAGCTACAGGAATGAGGAACGGATCAACCCGCGGCTCGATGAGGCTCTCTCCTGCAAACTGCGACGAATTCAAATTCAGAGCAATATAATTCTTTTTTAGCAAAGGCAGTGCACGGCCTAAGTGCTCAGCGCTGGACCTTTCTGGAGCCTTGACTCCTGGACTCGTATGGGATGGAAATATATGGAAATTGTGCACCAATGAAATGTGGGACCCCGAAAAAATGAGTTTGAACATGAGGTTTTTGAGGACGTCATTTAGTATGGGCGACGTCATTTAGTATGCGTGCATCCCATCCAGCGGGTATCTATTGACCCACTTGGCACCTGGCAAGTCTGGCTGAGCATTTCTTTAGCCCCGGATCGTGTTTGGGATGTGTGCAACCACCAAACTAGATTGGACTTCAGCAGCTTGGCTCCTTTCTGCTTGGTTCGTATTTGCAGAGCCAGATATTGCCATCTGGCCGCCCGAGGGGTGGGCAGCCATCATCAGCGGGGCAAACGTTGATGTCTACGTGTGGTCGTTGTCAAGACTGCTTGACACATAAATTCCCAACATCAAACCAATTTGGTTATGTAGCTGTATGTTTTGTTCATGTTCGGAACTTGCACCAGAACAACTGTCAGCAGCATGCTGTGATGCAAGAAATGTCCTTTTTCATGTTTGCCCTGCCGGGTCGGCAAATCCGGCCTCAATCCTTTCAGTGCAGGGGAGCTCTGGGTAGCTACAAAGGCGCCAACAGGGCCATCAGACCTAAGATGCACATGAACATGGATGAAAAATGGTGCACCATGGTGCATCCAAGAAATCTTGCTGGACGGCCCTGGTGCAGAGCCTTAAATGCAGTTGAGTGGCGCGTGATGTGCAAATTGCCTAGCAGTAACTGTTGGGTTTGAATAGCCGGGTCTGGGAGTTGTGCGCCGTTTACTTGTCGGCATTGGAAATCGCAACGGAACTGGAATGCTGGAAACTCGGAACCTGGAACTCTTCATGGTGAGTCCGATACACGTGTGGACGCCTAAAAACCAAACCCGGAATTGAGCATCCGAGAACAAAATCTTGCAAATTTGCAACCCTGGAAATCTTATATTGTTGGGCTGCAAAGCTGGATTGATTTCCAGATTTGCTGCGATGATTTCCAACTGGTGAGATTTCCATTCCCTACAACACCGACCCATTGGATTGGTTTGCATATGGACTTTTCATAGCCGCTCATGGGTCCCTCGCAAACTGCCAACTCACCAAAATTGTTTACAGTGCCGCGTTCAATTCTTTGTTCAGTTGTTTTGCGTTTTCCGATCTCAATCTAGTCCCTTTTTTTGTTCCCTCGGGTTTTTTTGGCGGGCGTTGCCCGCACAAACATTGTATTTCAATATGTTCGCTCTGGTGTCTGTTTTTTTTTCCCCGCTGTTGGTTCAACGTTGTCGGCACCGTCAGTTTTGATGTGGTATTGATATCGGATTCCCCAATTTCATTATGGGTTTTGGTGTTGCTGCGTTTGTTTCTACAACAATTTGTTTATATAATATATATGTATTTTTTTTGTGATGCACCGTATCCTGCCCCTTCAATCCCAATCCTATCCCAACAACTATCATCTTGAAATTCTTTGAGCGTTCCAAGACTTTGTCGAAACAACTGATGCGATTGGATTTTCCGATCACGAATTCTAATTTTGGCCTTGATGAAATAAGGAAACATAGCACAATAGTATCACATTAGAAATACACAGAAAAAACAATGCAAATGGATGCAAATGGGAAACCAGCATCACAACTTCAAACCGCAGTGAAAAACGTTGGATCGCTGTTCCAGCTGCAATGCCGAGGAACCGGTTTCTTTTAAGGCAAAATATCCCGACAATGTCATGTTTTCAGATTTTTGTGCCCATTGTGCTCAATGGAAGACAAACAATCCTTGTCGCATGAGAAACAAAAGTAAGTATGACCCGTTGTTGATCTGGTCTCGCACCGTTCGAAACTTGGGTCGTTTTTTTTTGCCATTTCTTGCAGCAACTGTGTTTTGGCCATCCCGCAGCTTTTGAACAGACGTAGTTTTGCGAGCTTACAGACATCGAACCGTCAGACCAGGCATGCTGCAATGCCTGCAAATTTTTGCAACGAACATTTCATGCACTGGGCAAAATAGTTCCGTTGCAGTTTCATGCTACGCTTGCTCGGAGACTGTTGCCAGGCAAACGATGATTGATGCGTTCTACATTTTTACCAAAGGCCCGGATATCGAACATGTCAATGTTTGAGGTGTTTTTTAACGCCCAAAATCATTTGGCAGGCGGGTTGCTCCTTTGGTCGACCCAACTTGTCAAGGTGGGTGCAAATTCTAGTCTTGGGTAGAACGATTTGAGCAGACAAATTGTGTCATGGGGTTTCAACTCTAAGGTCAAAGGGAATCCCATCGACCGCTTGATCAAGGAAGTGTTGTTGGAGGACAGTTTTTTTCTGAAACTTTGATTAGTTGCAATACTTGACCGTCGGTTCCGTTGCAAGGAAAGAGTTGGGGAGACGTTTGCGACATTGGATTCGTGCGCAAAGAAACATACCCCTTTCACCATGGCAAATTGCAAGTGTCCAGCTCTGGCAGGTACAATCTGAAATGGAAATTATTGAATGAGATGGACCTCTTCTTCGTGGTGGTCTACCAAGGCATCCTTCAGATGGCCTACCTGGAGGCACGTTTTGTTTGAATGTTTGGAACTTTCAAAAAACAATATCAAATAAATAGTCTGTATATGTTTGCATCGGAAACAAAGGCAACCTTTCACTCTGGTTTGCCTTCTTGAATAGTGGAGTGCGCGGGCCATCTCGGCCTTCGTTCGTGGGTTTTTGTTTTGTAGCTGCTGTCAAAGTAAATTTTGTGTCAGTCAAGGAAAAACAAGTGACGTGTTTTGTTTGCAACATGTTTTAAAGGTTTATGTTTATGTGTGTCTTACCGTGTGGTTATATGATATGGGATACCTATATAGCCATTATATAGCCTATACCTCAAGTATGGTTGCAATTGCTTTCATAGACCTGTCGGAGTTCCAATTCCGTTGACAGGGGCTTCTTTCGATGGCTGCAAAGGAGTTCAATCATCACAGTGCTTGCCTTGGGAATGTGCAAACGCCATTACCAGATTGGCGGCAAACACTTGTTCAGACGCTGAAAACCTCGTTGCATAAGTACAGTTTTGAATTTCTATTTCAAACCTGATTTCTTTGCAGTTGCCAATTTCGGCAGTGGGCTGACCATCAAGCATGTGGATTTTGACCAGGAGCAGCTTGATTTGGTTTGCTTTCCTGCTTTGATGATCAGTCGCCATGGACAAAGGATGGACCATTTTGCAGGACTTCCTTCGTTGCCGACAAAAAGCGGACAAGGAACTCAAAGAATCCCGCAGACCAGGCTAGACCCCCCAACACTGGGTTGATCCAGTGCATTGTGACAGCTAATAGTGAACACCAAACATGTATAGACCTGTAACATCTCCGAATATATTGGAATGTTGTGGATAATTGAACACTTCCCCAGTTGCCAAGTCCTTCTACATTCTCAGGGGGCATGCGTTCCTTTGCGGACACG
This sequence comes from Symbiodinium sp. clade C Y103, assembly GCA_003297045.1. Taxonomy (NCBI): domain Eukaryota; class Dinophyceae; order Suessiales; family Symbiodiniaceae; genus Cladocopium; species Cladocopium sp. clade C. The sequence continues at coordinate 109,823 of BGPT01001673.1, read as the reverse complement.
AAGAAGGGCGCCGATGTGCAGAAGAATCGAGAGGTTTCAAGCAGAGCTCTTTCACTAAGCAAGTCTTGCAGCGACTCTTGCAGCAAGTCTCGTGTTGAATTCGATCTTTGCACAGGAAAAAGGCTTGCCTGCGGCTGCCAAGAAAGGAACTAAGCCCAGTCTATGGCAGGGTTGGGCATGCGAGGCAAGATATGGCAAAGCATGGTGAAGGCATGGGCAGAGCCGGTGGCTGAGGAAAAAGTGGTGGAGCAGATGGTGATAAAGATGAAGAAGATGAGGACATAGTCTGATAATTCACATCCTCCCGCCCCCTGTGCTTGTACCTTGGTTGCCTCTCTGTTGTTGTTCTACGGTTTTTTGAAGTTGGAATCAATGAAACATACCTAGGTACTTTAGGGTGAAATCATCATCAGCGTGCAGTCTTGTTTGCAGATTTGATTTGGAACAAATCTACAGCCAACATAGCAGCAGTCGTTTTGAGCGTCGCAGGAAGATGATGCAGCCAAAGTGGCAGAGGCGATATCGAAAGCTGATCCCAATTTCGAGAACCACAGGGGTTTGAACCTGGAAGGCTCGCGCCAAGCTGGCGAAAGCAAAAGGAAAGAAGGATGGCAAGGAGTCGAAGGAGTCGAAGGAGTCGAAGGAGAAGGACGTGGATTCCTTGGAATGGATCTCCCAAGGATGGCAATGGTCTGACTTGGTTGATTAGGAGTTGATTTAGTGACTGGCCATGGATCTTATGTCCATGGCCCCAGGCCGAAGCTTCTAAGCCTAAGAAAGGCAAGGAGGCGCGTCATTGGGATGGCGGCAAGGTGTCCAAGAGCCTCATGCAGGACTGAGCACCAGACTGAGCGCCAGACTGAGCACCAGACTCTGCCTGACACAACACGACTTTCCTATGTGTTTCCAATGTGTCTCCAATGTTTTCAGCTTCATCAACTGCTCGACCCTTTGTAAATCAACAAAGCTTCTGTTCTTGAACTAGTGAAGTCTTGATGACCAAATTGGCTATTTGATGGCAGGAGCTTGACTTCTCAAAGAACAAACCTGATGAAGCAGACCTGGCAGCCAAGCAGGTGTGGTCGAGACAGCGGCAGTGGGAAGTTTGGGAGGCATGAGTGTCACAGTGTGCCTTCCGGTTTTCAAATTCTGGGAAGCACAGACTTCGGCCTAATGAGTTGGGCCACATCCTTGCCGTTGCAACAAGTGTACCGGGCTTGATCCACCCAGTTGCCAGGCTGAATTTCTTGGATCTGGCGACGATGAAGATTTTGATGCAGAGGTCCGCCAAGAATTCAGTAAAACATTACCCGATGTATCTTCAAAGTGGGAGTTCTGGGGGGAAAACAATGCCTCGACTTCCTGCTCTAATCAAAACTGTCGAAGGTGGAGTCACTTTCTTCCGGCTCTGAAGCAGAGGAAGAGAAGAAAGTGTGGTGCCAAGTTGGTGTGAAATTCCTCTGGTTGGTGCAACTCGCAAATGGACTTGGCACGATCTTGGTGCTCTGGTTTTCACTCTTTCAGGATGATGGCCGTGTTGGTGGGCTTTTTAAATCGCTGACAAGAGGTGTCAAGGCCCGGGTTTGGTTCGATTCAGACGTGATTTTGTGGCGAAGCTTCAGAGTGCTGTGGCGCAGAACATCACTGGCGGAGCTGTTCTCACAGAGGAGGATTTGGAGCTGTAAACCCAGGCATTGAGTGAATTGTATGCCATGCTCGTTGTGGTGCAGTGGGACATGCTTTCGACCTGGCATCTTAGGCCCATTTTGAAAAAGTTCAAGACTGAGCTGATGACAAGGCTAGACCAAGAGTTGTTAGTGGGGGCACTGGCATGAAGTGGCAAGACTTGACAGGTTTAGTAAAGTATATAACGGTACTCGAGTTTGCAGATGTTTTTTACTCTGAGTTTCACTTTATGATCAAGGAATGTGGCGGCTGAAGTGGCTGACAAGTTATCGGAATCAGTCAGAAACTCGGCACTCAAGAGTTGATTATTCGACTGTTTGGGGCGGCAAAGGTTGCTTTCGCAATCAAGGTACGAAAGTCTCTTGTCGGTAAGACCACCGGTCGATTCACTTCGATGGCTTCAACGGTGAAACAGGCTCTGAAGGACAGGGAACAGAAATCAAATTGTGGAGATTGGGGCAAGAGCCACTGGATTCCCATATGCTAATTCATGAAGGTTTACCCTATCAGGTCGTTCGTTGTTTTTGTTCAGTTTTCCTTCATTTGAGGTTTGCAACTCTCCAGTGTTGAGGAGTCCATGGAAACACTCTTGACGCCGAAGAAGTCGATCGATGTGGTATGATACTCGGCCAACCCTTTGATTTTTGGTGGACAATTTGCTCTTGTCAGACAGATTTTGCCGGGTTGAAATCCCCCTTTGTTCATCGAGTTGCGAGCAGCGTTGGCCGCGAAGAACGCGGGGCGCGTGCTGCCGGCGTGTTGATGCAGCTCTGCAGTTGCTTGCTGAAAACCTGGCTGGCACCTGCAACGGGCCCTTGCAACTTCTGAGAGTGTCACAGCCCTCCAAGAGTCCAAGAAACCCGAAGCAGAAGGGACCAGCTCTGTCTTTAGGAGCACTTTGAGTTCAGGTTTGCACCTAGTCTGGTGGCCTTTCATACTGTGGAGATTTACCTGGTTGACAGGTGTACACAATAGTTTTCCTTGGAGTGAATGGTGTTGGCAAGTCCACCAACCTGGCAAAGGCCGGACTGTGCAATTTTCAAGGGAAAGTGAATGAAGGGTGGCCTCGATTGCAGCCCCAGCCATTGAATAGGTGGCCTACTACTTGAAGCACAAGGGTGGCCTCGATGCCCTATTCTCAGCTTCTACTTGCCTGCATACCAAGAATGATAAGCATGGGGAAACCATGCAGAGACCTGGAGACCCTTTGGGAATTTGTGGGGTCCACTGTTCTTGGACACCTGTGCAGATTGCTTGGTTGTGCTGCGACCACTCCACTCCTACGAAAATCACATAAAGCAATCGTCAAAAATCCAGCAGAATCTCGCAGTTGAGGTCCTGATTTGCGCTTGCGACACTTTTCGTGCCGGAGCTGTGGAGCAGCTGAAAACTCACTCCAGGTGGATCAGTTGTGCAGGTGTTGCATGCTGTGAGAGGAGCAAATGCATGGGGTGTGACGTGCAGGTGTTTGGATGTGCCACTGTTTGAACGTGGCTATGGGAAGGAGCTTTTGGTTCCCTGTCATCTCGTGACTTTGTTTGGTGTACCCAAGACATCATGATTTCGTGACTTCATGCAGGATCCAGCTGACATTGCCAAGAATGCGATTGCTCATGCAAAATCCAATGGTTGGACCCTTTTGGCCAGATGCATTTTTTGATGTCTAATGTCTCATGTCTTTTGAACTGACCACCAGACCTGCTGATGAACTGAGGTCATGATGTTGTTCTAGTTGATACCGCAGGGCGAATGCAGGCACGGCTTGCTAGGGCTTGGTATATACCGCTTGGTATGGTTTGGTACGGCCTGGTGGAGGGACTTGCTCTGAAGCTTGGCGAACCAAAACGTTGTGAACGTTGTGCAGCTTGTGACACTTTTTCGTTTCGAGGACAACGAACCGCTTATGCGAGCGCTCGCAAAGCTTGTTGCCATTAACAGTCCTGACTTGGTATGGGCTCCCAGAATTGGAAAGAGCCAAATTCTGCTGATGCTGTCCAGATGCGCTCAGTGCAATACCTGATTCGCTTGCTGACTCTTAGGTCCTTTTTGTGGGTGAAGCGCTTGTCGGCAATGATGCCATAGATCAGGCTGACCAAAAAATATGCAGTTGCCTTATCATGAAAAGGTCTTAGAGTCTTGACTTTTAGAATTTTAGACTCGAGCTTGGGTACAAAGTGGTAGGACAGACAGATTGGAGATAGCTTGTAAACGCTTGTAAGCTTCTTTTGACTCCTTGTACAGGTGACAAAGTTCAACCGATCGCTGGTTGACCTTTCGGCCGATCCGAGGTGACAAAGACGCCGATAGCATGGTCATAGCATGGTCATAGCATGGTCTTAGCATGGTCATAGAGTCATAGCTTGTTGATTTCAAGTATTTCAATTGCTTATCAGTAGACCAAATTTATCCAAATTTACTGGTCCCACCTGTTGGGTGAATCATGTTTGGAGAGGTGAAATACCATAGTTCTCTGTAGGAGAATGCAAAGATTAAAGATCAATTGCAAACGTGTTTTCTGTTGAAAATTACCTGACAGCCTGTACAGCTGTCATGTAGGAACCCTCGCGGCATTGACGGGATGCTGTTAACGAAGTACGACACGGTTGACGACAAGGCAGGTACTCAGCGTGTCGATGCATCCACTGTGTCGCACTTCACAACAGCAGAGCTATCCTTTGCCAATCACAACTCAGGTTGGTGCGGCCTTGTCCATGGTTTACGTGACAGGTTGGGAGTTGACGGATGTAATTTGACAATTATGTAGAAAGTCCACCTGAGTGCTGCCCGATTGAAGGTCAGCCTGTTGTTTTTGTTGGCACCGGGCAGAAGTGCCCGGCCTGCAAACACAATGCAAGTCTCTAAGTAATCTGCAAGTTCGCAAAGTCAAACTTCGACAACATATTGGATTTATTGGGCTCGTCAGGTACACACACTTGCGCAAGATGCAAGCAAAGGAGGTAGTCCACCTCTGAGAGGGTGATTTCTGCTTGGCAAAGTTCTCAAATCCGTTCACATGTTGACAGAATGGTGAAGCTTTGCTTTTGGAACTCCACGATGTTTCCTTCATTCTTCATTGATGACTTGGCAATTGGGCTCAAATAGCCAGGACATGGCAGATACATAGGAAACCGTTTCTCAAGATGGTGGGCACGCCCGTGTCGCGTGTTCGATACAATGCAAAAGCACCCGAGGTGGCACAGTTGAAGGAAGTGCAAAGTGCCAAAGATGAAATCATCATGCTCTCGACGTTGCCACCACATTTGTGTGTGCTTTGCCATCATCTTCATGGGCAACAGCCGAGTCAAGGGAGGCAGCTATCAGTTCTTCCAAGGACAGGAGGGCTACATCGCTGCGCAGAGAAGAGCAGGCGCTAAATTTGACATCTGCGCGGCCAGTGCAGCTGCCTTTCCTTCAGATTTGCTTATTTCACAGAGATCAACTCCAACTGGAGTGCCAAAAATTGCACTGGTGGGCAGTTGGTGGATTCCAGCGGACTTGACACCAGAACGATGGGGTCGCTCGTTTCAATTCCACTGGAATCAACCAATTGCCCACCAGTGTAATTTTTGTCACTCCAGTTGGAATTGATTCTGTGTGAAACCAGCAAATCTGAAGGAAAGGCAGCCATACAGATGTCAGCTGTAGCACCTGCTCTTGAGACAATGAATGCAGATGCGCCAGTGGATGAAGGCCAGGAGAAGACTAAATATAGAGGAACACGCTGAGTGCGGGACCATCAGTGTTGCGGTACCGCACCATAGATTTAGCGCAGATTCGAACCAGGAGACCAAGAAAGAGGTCAATGAAGAGCCCGGAGATTCTTTTGCAGCTTCGACCATTGCCAGGTCGGCCAAAGTCAAGTCGGCAAAGGAGGGTCAAGTCGTCCCTTGCCGAAAGTCAGCCTCGACCCGTCAGAGTTCCGCCAGCGCAGAAGCAGTCTTTGAAGAAGCAGCTTGGCCAGCGAATTCGCTGAAGATCGATGCGGATGGATGAAAAAAAAGGCATGACTTGTGGTGACTGCTTGAAGGAGAGGTAGCCCACTTCTTTTGCTGAGATTTGGGCATTTCAAACCCAAACAAGCGGGTTGCACCGCGATATCTCACGTGTTTTTTCTTGGCGTTGTGAAAGATTGTGTGAACTTGCGTGAACATGCTGTGCCTCTAAATTTTCTTCACAGCTTGCCCTGGCAGAAGACTGTCCGAATGCTTTGGTTTTGATTCACCGGGCTTTTCGTGCCGAGGTGAAGACTCTGCTTGGCTGAGTGCCGAGGATGCAAAGGGTGTTGCTCACACCTGGACTGAGCAGCTTCCCACAACCAAGGTCAAATCCTTGCATCGGACATATTTCTCACGAATCCATAGTAATCATATTATGGCAAGGCTTTTTCAGATATGTTTGTTTTCTGGACAGCATGCTCTTATTCCAAGGATTTGACACGTTGGTCGGCTCCAAAATGCGAGAAGCTGGATTTGTCTCTTGCAGCTGTGCGCAGGGAACAGAATGCCCAGCACGCGAGGAAACAGGAGAAAAATCGTTTGCAGCTCTCAGATGAGTTCCTTTGCTTTCAATGGGCCATGATGCTTGCAGCTTGGAATGTTGGGAGTGCCTGGGAAAGCGCCAGAGTCTGAGATTGGTCATCCCAACAAGCGGACCTTTGGGAAACAATGCCCCCTGGCACAGTTTCTAAAGGATTACGTTTTTTTTTTTCATCTTCCCGTCTTTGAACGAATCAGCTCCTGAAGCTGTGAAAACTTGCAAGAATCTGTGAAACTATGTGAAATTATGGTTTGATGACCTCACCATACCCAAGAGAGCAACCATGTGCAGACATGAAACCAAAAAGAGAAGGTGGTTTGCGGTTAGGACGTCTAGGAGCAACCCCAGAGTACAACAAAAAAACACCTTGAATTGTTTTTTGCTACAGAAAAAAGCAGAGGTAGAAAAAGAGACATCCGCGCAAATTGTGATGGCCTATCGCTGGTGGGCTTGGGACCACGTCCAGTCTTGGGTAAAGGCTCGAACCCCTGGTCCTACCTTCCAGCAGTTGCAGCAAAAAGATGTCAAGTCATGCGTTTGCCGGTAGGCATGGGCAAAGCGCGTGCACACAAAGCGCTATGCAAAGCTGGGTCGCCATGAAGCTGAGGCCGGTTCTGCGATGAGATTGGACTTCAAACTTCAGTTTTGTTTTGCTTGGGTTTTGTCACACGTTTGGCAGCGCAAGGTGTTTGAGAGTCCCAGTGAGGTGCCAGCTGTTCGAAGAGAGTTTCATCTCCAAGGCCACCTTGAGTTTTTTTTTCAGAAGCATCTTCGATGTTTTTACATCGGGCATAATTGGGCCCCTTGCTACGTGCAGCCTGTGTCATTGACCTTTGACTCAGCCTGCCCACTCGGAAGGTGAAGGGAGCCGCCATCGATGCCTTCCTTGAACACCTTGGAGTGCTGGCTTCTGGTGGCGGGGCTGCTCCGACGTGGCCTTCGGGTGTTGTCCAGAAGGTGTGGGAACCCCTGTGGGCTGTGTATGACTGCGATGCGGGAAGGCAATTTTTCCCGTCGTTTGACTTCAAAACCATGTTTTGTCCAAAACAACAGGAAAAATGCATCAGGAGGATCACACAGGTATATTATACATTTGTTCTAGTGTTGGGGTTTTCTATGCAAAATCTTCCAGTTGAGGTCCTGATTTGCCCTTGCGACACTTTTCGGGCCGGTGCTGTGGAGCAGCTGAGAACTCACTCCAGGTGGATCAGTTGTGCAGTGCATGCTGTGAGAGGAGCAAATGCAGGGGTGTGATGTGCAGGCGTTTGGATGTGCCATTGTTTGTCCGTGGCTATTGGAAGGAACTTTTGGTTCACTGTCATGTTGTGACTTCGTTTGGTGTACCCATGACATCAAATTTAATGCTTTCATTCAGGATCCAGCTGACATTGCCAAGAATGCGATTGCTCATACAAAATCCAATGTTGGCGCCCTTTTTGCCAGATGCATTTTTTGATGTCTAAAGTCTAAAGTCTCATGTCTTTTGAACTGACCACCTGAGCTGCTGATGAACTGAGGTCATGATGTTGTTCTAGTTGATACCGCAGGACGAATGCAGGCACGGCTTGCTAGGGCTTGGTACGGCTTGGTGGAATGGGGGTTTGCTTTGAAGCTTGGCGAACCAAACGTTGTGAACGTTGTGCAGCTTGTGACACTTTTTTGTTTCGAGGACAACGAACCGCTTATGCGAGCGCTCGCAAAGCTGGTTGCTGTCAACAGTCCTGACTTGGTATGGGCTCCCAAAAACGGAAAGAGCCAAATTCTGCTAATGCTGTCCAGATGCGCTCAATGCAATACCTGATTCTCTTGCCGACTCTTAGGTTCTTTTTGTGGGTGAAGCGCTTGTCGGCAATGATGCCATAGATCAGGCTGACGAACAAATGTGCAGTTGCCTTATGTCGCCTTCTTGTCTATGAAGATGTCATGGAAAAGTCTTAACTCTCAGTTTTTTAGACTCGAGCTTGGGCAAAAAGTAGTAGGACACAGTGTAGACGTTTGATAGCAAAGACGGGTCATGATTTTTGTTTGGTTGACTTGAGTTGCCTGGTAGTGGTGTAGCACGCTAGATGTATTGGTTCGCTTTTCATGAGTTGGTCTCTACCATGATATTACGTGCAGAACGGGTTCAGTATTTCTCGATAAGACAATGTGTCAGGCGATTGCAAGTGTACTAGCAGTTAAAGGTAGACTTTACAGCTGCCATGTAGGAACCCTCGCGGCATTGACGGGATGCTGTTAAGGAAGTACGACACGGTTGACGACAAGGCAGGTACTCAGCGTGTCGATGCATCCACTGTGTCGTACTTCACAAGAGAAAAACTATCCTTTACCAATCATAACTCAGGTTGGTGCAGTCTTGTCCACGGTTTACGCGACAGGTTGGGAGTCGACAGATGGTATTTGACACTTATGTAGAAAGTCCACCTGAGTGCTGCCCCATTGAAGGTCAGCCTGTTGTTTTTGCTGGCACCGGGCAGAGGCGCCCGGCCTGCAAGCACAATGCAAGCAATCCCCAAGTTCATGCATCAACATTCCAGACAATCTGGAGCTTGGTAGCTGTTTTGGCTTTGTCAGGTACACACACACACACACACTTGCGCAAGGTGCAAGCAAAGGAGGTAGCCCACCCCTCATGTTGAGACAGTTTAAGATGGTTCAACTTAGTTGAATCTGAACCAACAGATCTCTTATGCTAGCATATGCTGGCATCGCTTGCATATGCAGTATCACTCGGGTTCACTCCTGAAAATACCTGGATGAGGTGAAGACTCTGCTTGGCTGAGTACTGACCATGCGGCGTGCGAATGGTGTTGTTCACGCCCCACAGCTTCCCACGACCAAGGTCAAGTCATTTCCGTTGTGACATGTTCTTGGAAGCCGATGAGAATCATTTGATATTTGGAAGATATCTCTTTTCTGGACACGCTGCTTTGAGACTTTGGTTAGATCCAAATGGCGAGAAGCTCGATTTGTCTCTTGCAGCTGTGCTCAGAGAACAGAATTCCCAGCACGGGAGGAAACAGCACAAAAGCCGCACGGAGTTGTTGCCATTTTTCGACAAAGTATTGGCTGCTCAGGATGGATAGCAATGAGTTCTGACGATTCTAAATGTTCTAATATTTCTCATGGATAGTAATGGATAGTAATGATTAGTAATGATAGCAGTGGACAGCAATGGATAGTAATGGATAGTAATGGATAACAATAATTCGCAATGATAGCTAATGGATAGTATTCACTTGGCAGTCGAATAGCCATTCTGATGTGGCACTCTCTAGTCATCTGTCCGCAGCTTTGGCTCTGCCTCCCATCCTGGTCTCCCCTTAGCCCACCAGCCAGCCCGAGATCTCAAGCTCTTCAGCCCTAGCCGTAGACCGGAGCTACCTGAAGCTCTCAGAAACTTCTGCACTCTTCAAGCTGTTTCAAAGACCTTTTCAGACCATTTCAAGACCTTTTCAAGACCTTTTCAAGACCTTTTCGACATGGACTTCAGTCATCAAAACTCCACCACCTTCACAATATCCTGACTTCGTAGATTTTATAATCCCCTCCTTAGTCATGGATGGCGAGGAGGCGTGCTTGATTTCTTTGTAACATGCCACACCAAGACAGAGTCACATTGTCAGTCGATGTCAATCGACCTTGAAGGAGGATGATCAGTTGCAAGAAGAGGAGACTGGCCTCACTGCATTCTTTCGTTTTTTTGGATTTCTCTTTTGAGTGACACAGTAACTTGTGTTTGAGAAGTTAAGTCGCAAATCGATTCTTTTGTCGGAGCAAAAATTCCAGGAATTTGAGGTGGAGGACATCCTCAGATACAAAAAAAGTGAGGATGGGTCTGAGAAACCCTGGCCTGTTTTTCGCTCTGCAAATAGTGGAGGAATGCCTCAGCATAGAGTACTTTGGCATACTTTGTCTACAAAGCTGCAAAAAAGATCAAAAAACGATCAAAAAAGAACAGTCTTGAAGGAAGGCAAGCATCTAGGACCATCTACAGTACCAACAATAGCAGTCTCTTTATATACTGCGAAGTCTTGTTGACCAGTGTTCCCATAGATGCTTTGACATTGCGACCCTGAGACCCCTTTTTATCAAGACTCGATGTTGCTTACTGGTTTTGGATTCTCAAATCAGTGTTTTTTGAGGGGCAAGAGTGATAGTGCTTTTTCAATCTTGTCTTCCGTCAGATTTCCAGCATGCTCGCAGACTGAGTCAACTCTTTTCAGAACAAGACTACCAGTCTGGCAAAAATCAAAGAAATTATTTGTGAGGCCGAATAGCTGTTTGGGATATAAATTGTGAAGGTGTAAACAAGGTTGAGTGACGAAAGTTCAACTTTACAGGTTGTTGCCAAATATGAAGTCCATAGTCCAGTGACAATACGCGTAGAAAATCATAGGAGTCACGCAGAAGTGCACAAGAGGTCTATACGGTACTTGTAGGACTGAAGAACATGTGTGTTGGCATAGCTGAGTTCATGCAGGGTGCGAGGTGAAGTTGCGGCATAGACTCTGAGGACAACACAAGTTGCAAGACGGTGAATTTCACTCCTTGATTCCGGAGGTTCTTTGGTAAGATTGTCAATTGTATCCGTTTGGGGATTTGTCTTCGAGGGTCTACCTTCAGCCACTTCATCTATTCTTTGTGGATCCAGATTTGGAAAGCCAGTATGACAGCAGTCAACTTGGTGTTGCCAGGCATTTTCTCGTAAAATGGCAAGGCTATTCCGAAGAGGCCTCCATGGGGCTGGTCTTTCGTGGTCTTTTTCAGATATTGAATCCTGACTCGCGAAGCAACCCTCGGAAGGAAGGCACCTAGTGCTTTGGACTTTGAACATGAGATTTGGAGGAGTCGACCTGGGAGCCGCTGGCACACATGAACGACAACTGTAAGGAACTCATCGCCAAGGCTCCGCGCCAAAAAGTTCTTCCAGTTTCCAAAAGAGTGGTTTCTCCTTGATGTCAAAGATTGCTGCACCATGGTGAACCATGGTGAAGCGCATGTCGAAGCGCGGAAAGTCTGGGCTGCTTGACATTTTTTGGGAGTTGGATGCGAGAGGCGCGGGCGCTCTTCGCATGGCGGCGGGCTGGCCTGGGTAACAACCAGCCCTTGCCTCAGAATCTTGGCGAGACAGCCACTGGTGATTTACAGTTCTTCGTGGAAAGCTTTGAACTGTCTCCAGAGGAACCATAAAGAACAATGCATTTTGCTATCATACCGCTTGCAATCGTTGAGAGTTTCAGGTCACCAGCTGGGGAGATAGTGGTGTCCTCTGCCGCAGCCCCGTCGCCCAACACGGCTGCGACGACTCCAGAGGCTGGATGCAGAGATGTCACAGAGACGTGCAACGCAAGCTGCAACGATCCGCAAGAGGCGCCAGCTGCCCCCAGCATCGCAATCATTGAAGAGGATAAGGAGGATGCCCAGGCGCGGTCGGCCTTCACTTCTCCTTTGGAGACTATGGAGTTGACATTTTGTGAGCCGTTTGGTGCACTTGCAGAGTGTGCAAGGCCGGTGCACAGCCAGGTGGTACCCTCAGAACACCCCTAGTGAAACCTTGAAGTCTTGAGAGGTGGGTTGACTTGAAATTGACCCAAAATCACATAATCTTGGATGCTTCAATCCCACTTTAGTTACTTCACTTCCATTATTTCTGATTCTTTGAAGGCCTGGAAGAAGCCGTTGGACAGGACCAAGACAAGGGATTGCTCAAGTGTGTAAACTGCGGGGTGGACCTTTTTGGCCCTCTGAGAGCTCCATTTTTGCAGTGTACAATCTGGCAGGAAGAGGAGGAGGAAGAGGAGGAAGAAGACACGGAGGCTGAAGAGGTACGACAATTTCGACAACATTGGTTTTGATGAGAATTCGCTTCGTGATATGGAAAAACTATGGATATATTGTGATATATTATGATATATTCATATTCTGTGATTTTTAAAGTTTTGATCTGAAACATCTTTGTCAGAATAGAAACTGGGGATTGTTCGCTGGGGCTCAGGTGCAGGGATCCGGCGCACCAGCGCCACCTGCTCCGCAAGCCCAAACAGGCATCGCTTGTGTCATTGCGTATTGCATGAGTTTCGATGCAATCCAGCAGCAGTTTGGCATCCGATCTCGAGAAGTTTAGTCTTGGCTCGAGGGGCAGTTATGATTGGACGCGAATTAGCGGGTGAAATCAGAGCAGCCACTCAGCCACTCTCAGCCACTCCGAGTGACTGAGAGTGGCTGAGTGGCTGGTGCAGCCACTCTGAGTGGCTGAGAGTGGCTGAGTGGCTGGTGCAGCCACTCTGAGTGGCTGAGAGTGGCTGCGTGGCTTAGCTTCTAAGATTTACAGTTTTGCTGTCATTCCATGTTGGTCGTAGGGATTGTGGCTGTACCTAGGTTATTCCGCTCTGTTTCCATCTCTTGCTGTGACCCTACTGTCACGAGGTCATGAAGCAACCCAAGCCGAAACAAAAATCATAGCATACGGAAGATATTAGTTTATTTTATCCGTATAATGTAAGGCCTTCAAGAACACCGTTGCTTTCACTATTACCATAAGGATCGACTAGCATAGAATTTTAGACATATTTAAATTATATAGCAGCCCCAGAAAAGATAGAAAAGTGTGAGGGCTGGAAAACGAAGGGCCAGTAATATATACCCTCTAACTTGTCTATCTTTAGTATCGTGCTGCAAAAATGGTGGAGAACTGCACTTTGATGTTTGAACAGCAGTGAATGTGCCCTGTAACTTTTCTATCTTTTCATAGCACGACCATAAATGTCGTTTTAACGTGTAGTTCGTAAGATGATATGATAATTGTGTGGAAATAGCGTGCCGATATTGAAGATAGAAAAGTGGCAGTGCACAATTTGCTGCATATATGCATAGAAAATGCTTTGCTTGACGAGACCACCTTAAGGCATACTTGAAAATGTTGCAAAAATCCACCAAAAATGAAGAAACGGTTGAAAAGATGAAGAAAAACAATGATGAAATGAAGAAATGGGTTGAATTGATGTGCATTTTTGCTGTAAATACCAGCGCGATACTAAAGATAGAAAGTGACAGGGCACATTCAATGCTGTTCAAACAAGGCAAATCTGAAGAGGGAGAATGTTAGGAGAACAAAAAAAAACCTGAACATACGATTGAGATACAGAAGATAGAAAAGTCCCACATAGAGGCACTAGCACAAAACAGCAGGGGAATTAGGTGGTAGGATGTTGTTTCTCATCATAAGAATCCGAAGAGGCGAATGTTAGGAGAACAAGAAAATCTGAACATACCATTGAGATACAGAAGATAGAAAAGTTAGACATCTTGGCATCAGCACAAGACAGCAGGGGAATTAGGTGGTAGGATGTTGTTTCTCATCATAAGAATCCGAAGAGGGCGAATGTTAGGAGAACAAGAAAACCTGAACACACCATTGAGATACAGAAGATAGAAAAGTTAGACATCTTGGCATCAGCACAAAACAGCAGGGAAATAGTTTGTGCAGTGTTGATTGTTCACCAAATGAGCCCCCTGATTGAGTGGCGCGTTTAATGCTTTGGGGGTTTCTTTTTCCTTTCACAAGTCTGTACTTAAAAGAGCTCAAAAGTTGCTTTTTTGAAGTCAAATCTGTCCGGATGCCTTTTGGGACCTGCATGTATATCCGTACTATTTGTTTTATACTGTTTTAGATGTTGTGTATAATCCATAGTGTCCCCTTCAACAACGACACAAGAGAACGGGAAATGGGCGGTACAGTGTTGATGTTTCATCACATGAATCTAAAATGGGAAACTGTCAGGCCAATGAAATCCTGATCACACCATTGAGATACAGAAGATAGAAAAGTTCCATAAAGTGGCGCCAACGCAAAACAGCAGGGGAATTAGGTGGTAGAGTGTTGTTTCTCATCATAAGAATCTGAAGAGGGAGAATGTTAGGAGAACAAAAAACCTGATCACACCTCTGCGATACAGAAGATAGAAAAGTTCCATATAGTAATACCAACACAAAATAGCAGGGGAATTAGGTGGTAGAGGGGGAAATTGCAAGAGGCACATGTTCCGGATGGGGATGGGAAAGATGTTGGGAAAATTTGATTTTTGGCAAGCATACCTGAAAATACTATGCAAATACGAAAGATAGAAATGTGCAAACTTGATCGGCCAACCTAATTGTAGAAAATGCGGTGGCTTTTTCACCAGAATCCACAAAAATATCAGTGTTCAGCCCTGCCGTTTCCAGAGGTTTAGTATTCGTTTAGTATTCGCGAGATGTCCTTCTTAAGCGTGTTTGAAGGAAATGTTCATTTTGCCCCAGTTTTCTTCAGTTTTGGTTTGCGACTTACGGCCTCCAGTTTCCAGGATTTGTGATCCTGGAAAAACTTTTCTATTTTTTCCCGGGCTGCTATATATATATATATAATTATTAATAACACAGAAAATTTGAAATATTCAAGATAAACTTCAACTATTTATATAGTATTAAAATTTAGTTTCAAAATTTTCAACATAAAATTGAAGTGAAACATATTTAAAATTTATCTTTAATATTATGTTCAAAATATATTTAAAATATATTTAAAACAAAATTTAAGTACATTTTAAACGTGTTTTATGTTCAAAAACATGTTGATTTCATTGTTTTTGGGTTATATTTGAACCTGCAATTCTTCATGTCGGCACTTTTTTTGAAACAAGTGGTGCTTTATATTGTTTGGTGGAGCTTGCAACGTTCACCTTGAATTTGACTAATGCATGCATGGGATTTAGGGGCCGGCTGCTAGGACCTGCAAATGAGCCTGTGTATACGGCCTCCATCCCAACAACGTGATATGTTTGGTGTCCTCATCCAGTGTGGGAAGCTACAGGGTACTCACAGCGAGTGTACTCTACAGAGCATTGTATCCTGGTGCTCTGCAGTGTGACGGACACAACAGTCATATGAGTTTGGTTCCATGTCAGATTTTGAGTGGCATGCAGGAATAGGAAAAAATGCTCTAGATGCTGGCCTGCCCGATCTTGATTGAGAGTATCGTTGAAGGTTGAAATTTGTCTGATAGGCGATTTCATTAACGAGACAAGTACCTTTGTCAGCCTGCGCAGCTCTCGATTTCTTTCATCGATGTAAACAGATATCTTGACAAGCACAACTGATATGTATACTGCTTTGCTTGGAACTTATGTTTTGAAATTTGTGTTTCCAAATTCCGTATATGCACAAAAAGGAACTGTATGCCGAAAACTGACATGATTTACTTCGGGTCTCTCAGATGCTGGAAGCATATTTCGCCTTTGTATGTTGCAGCCGCTAGCTGACGTTAGCACATCTACCGACCACAGAAGTTCAGTGCGTATATTCTGGATTAAAGGCTTCATATCTGCTGCGGCCTGATGTAGTTCATTCATGTATTTTCCATATAAGCCCATCATAGCTGCAGACCAAAAATGAATATAATCATCGCAATATTGTTTGGAATGAGAAAGATATTTCCACTATATAGTTTTGCCTGACTGAACTGCAATTCCCAAACCGTTGCACTGGAAGCCATGCAGCGTGATCGAGTACTGGATCCAATCCAGCAGGAAGCCCTCCGATGCATAGATCTTTTGAAGCCAGAGAGCCTTGAGTTGCTGAAACAATTTTGCGCTTCAACAGGGAATCTCAGAGATGATGATGAAGGCATTCCTCATCGCCCCATCAATGTGAATGTTGACAATTGACCGAAGCCTCGTACGAAATGCTCGTTTTCAGCTTTCCAACATGTCTTGTCTCGATTCTCTGGTTTTCTCGTGGAGTCGCCGTGCCANTGTTGACAATTGACCGAAGCCTCGTACGAAATGCTCGTTTTCAGCTTTCCAACATGTCTTGTCTCGATTCTCTGGTTTTCTCGTGGAGTCGCCGTGCCAATGGGGAAAGCCCCAAAACCTCTCATTCTTGCAGATTTCCAAAGAGGTTGTAACGTCGTTTCGCGTGGCAAGCGTGGCACTTCGTGAGATTCTCACGTGTCTGAAAAAAGCGTCGAAAACGTTTTGTGTGGCAGGTGCANAAAGAGGTTGTAACGTCGTTTCGCGTGGCAAGCGTGGCACTTCGTGAGATTCTCACGTGTCTGAAAAAAGCGTCGAAAACGTTTTGTGTGGCAGGTGCAGTCGCATCGTTTGCAGAAGATGAATTTCATTTTTCCGCACTCTACACTTTCCACTTGACACAAAGCGCTCCGCACTTTTCACTCGACACTCTATGCTTTACACTTCACACTCCACACTCTACACTCCACACTTTACACTCCACACTCTACACCTCACATTTTACACATCTTTTCACATCCTTTACACTTTCCACATTTCACTTTCCACTCCACACTCTACACTCTCCACTTTCCACTTTGCACTTTGCACTTTTGCACTCCACACCCTAGACTGTACACTTTACACTCCAAATTTTACACATAGGAAAGCTATGTGTTTCAAACACTTGTAAATTGCTACGGATTGTTCGACGTCTAGCCAAAAAACCTTCTAGTATTAACCGCCACCAAGATGTTTCGACAAACACCGTCTGAAAAAACCTGGCGCGAAACGCAAGTGTTTGTCGTGCTGGATTTGCTGTTTGGCACAGCTATAGAGCTACCTTTCAGTTTTTGCGGCGATTGTGCCAGCCTTTCAGTTTTTTCATGTTTTTCCGGTGTAAGGCGCAGGCGGCTGCGGCGGCTGCGGCGACTGCAGCGGCTGCGCCGGCGGCTGCGCAGGCGGCTGCGCCGCTGGCTGCGCAGGCGGCTGCGCCGGCTGCTGCGGCTGCTGCCGCGGCTGCGGCGGCTGCGGCGGCTGCGGCCGCTGTGGCGACTGTCGCAGCGGCCGTCGCACTACGGCGGCGCACAGCCGTCGGGAACTCAGACTGTTGGAGCTTGACTTTCAGGGTATTTGCGGCCAGTGTAGCTGAAGGGTATGATTGTGCGGTGTTGTTTGACTTTGCAATGTCCTAGAGTGGGAACATCCCCCGAAATGGATTGTCCTATCCTTTTGTTTCTGATGGCGTGTGTGTGTGTGTGCGTGTTGCTGCGCGGCACTGATTTCATTTGGCCAAGGCCAGAACGCTGCAGCGATGGTGGCGTGGCCTGGTCGAGTTCCGGGCTCTCTTGCGACAGCGTGGTGCTCAGGGACAATCCGATGACCCTGCCCACCTTAAACTACCCACCTTATTTAACGCAACAGTCCTTAATCAAGATGGGTAAATTTATAGGAGTTGCTTGTCACACACAACTCTTTGACACACAACCTGGTCACACACAGCACTTTCACACACAACTCTTTCACACACAACCTTGTCACACCGAACTCTTTCACACACAATCTTGTCACACGCAACTCTTTGACACACATCCTGGTCACACACAGCACTTTCACACACAACTCTTTGACTGATTGTCACACACACACACAAGTCTTTCACACAGAGCACTTCCACATACAACTTACACACAACTTTGTCACACACAGCACTTTCACACACAACTCTTTCACACACAACTTTGTCACACACAGCACTTTCACACACAACTCTTTCACACACAACCTTGTCACACACAACTCTTTGACACACAACCTGGTCACACACAGCACTTTTACACACAGCACTTTTACACACAACTCTTTCACACACAACCTTGTCACCCAGCACTCTTTCACACACAATCTTGTCACACGCAACTCTTTGACACACAACCTGGTCACGCACAGCACTTTCACACACAACTCTTTCACACGCAAGCTTGTCACACACCACTGTTTGACACACAACCTGGTCACACACAGCACTTTTACACACAACTCTGTCACACACAACCTTGTCACGCACAACTCTGTCACACACAGCTCTTTGACACACAACTTTGTCATACAGACACGCAGCACTGTCACACTCAAGTTCTTGAACACAATTTTTCTTCCACCATGTCCTTTCTCTTTCCTGCCTTTACCATCTCATTTTTACATCTGTTTGGTGCTTCTTGGAAGGAGTTGACTTGTGGGGTTATCCGGTCCTTTAATTTTGCCAGGTGAGGAAGGTGATCACCGGCCTCCAGCTCTCAAGAAGCCAGCGGCTAGCCTGTCTGCTGTTGCTGAATGGATGGTAGAAAGTGCACCAGAGCATCAGGATGCATCAAGCAGCAATTGAAACTGAAAGGAACGATGTGTAGAGAAGATCGATGAACACTTTGTACTTTTGATCATTGTGGACAAGAGTTTGACAATTTTGATGTCTTCAATGCCTTAGGATCGGTATTGCAACTGGCGGTCTCAAGAAAGTGCAGATGCTTTGAACATGATGACTCTTGTTGTGCAGAAATGTGCTTGGGATCTACTTTTTCCTCAGGGACTGATGCATTCTTGGCTCAATGCTCGATCAGCAGGAAATCTTAAGTTTGGGAATCCGTTGAATCAACATGTCGTCGTTTCCAAGAAGTTGCTAAAACCNCAATGCTCGATCAGCAGGAAATCTTAAGTTTGGGAATCCGTTGAATCAACATGTCGTCGTTTCCAAGAAGTTGCTAAAACCCAAATGTGTCTTTATTCAACGCACTTGCCTGTGTTTTGCTGCTACAGAAAGTGTAATACAACTAGTTCTTCAAAACAGAGCGTAGTTTTTCTTTCGCATTCCATCGTCGAGCGCGCTGCTCATGATACGGTATGTGGTATGTGAGGAAGGTACCTGCTAACTTGACCAAGCAGCAGCTGGAACAGCTCTTGGACGAGTATGTGAACTGTCACAGCCGCACCCTGAGTTGCTTGTGAGTTGCTGATTTAGTTTATTTTTCATCTCTTTTGCGCCCAAGGAGGAAAACAACAGACAGGGTGCACCGCTATCACGACTGGAGTACGTTGTTGTAATGCTTCTTTGAATATGGGTCCGCATTGAACTCAACCAAGGTCATGCCTTGGATTGCTCCTGACTGCATCAAAGAGTTGCACGATAACGCAACACATCACCCTGCTGATCACGAGACAACACGTGCGGAACTCGTTCATGCTGGAACACTCGAAACATGTCATTGATATAGTCGGTCATTTGCTTCGCAAACTGTCGCGCATCTCTTGTAATCAAGGTGAGCGCTTCTTTTCAACACGCTATCCACAGAGCCTCCACCAGAAAAGACGCACAGCGGCAAGTTTTCCAAGACGCGTCAAACTTCTATTGATTTGATTGCAGATTGAAAAATAAGAAGACATGCAACCTGCATGAGGATTACCCGAACCCATGGGTAAGCCACCTCCGAATGTGCGTTTTGCTCCATATGGAGGTGGGTCTTTGAACAGTTTTGACAGTGTCGAAAGTGTCAAAAAGAAAATGGAGCACCAGCAAATCTGAAGAGATGCTTTGAGTATAAATTGATTGCAGATTGAAAAAAACGAAGGAAATGCAAACTGCATGAGGAGCTCCAGTAGCTATGTGCCGGCAGCCTTTGCCGCCGCCGCCTGCTCCACATGGAGGTTGGTCTTTGAATCGTTTTGAGTGTGTCCAACGTGTCAAAAGGGAAACGAAGCAGCAGCAAATCTTCTAAAATGCTTCGAACATGTATTGATTGCATATTGAAAAAAGGACAGAAATGCAGCCTGCATGGGAAGTTCCAGGATTTGTGCAGAGTCTGGCTTTGCCACCACCATCTGCTCCATGCGGAGGTGGGTCTTTGAAAAGCTTTGAGAGTGTCGAAAGTGTCCAACAGAAACCGGAGCACCAGCAAATCTGAAGAGATGCTTCGAGCGTAAATTGATTGCAGATTGGAAAAAACCAAGGAAATGAGGAAATGCAAACTGCATGAGGAGCTCCAGTAGGTACGCGCTCGCAGCCTTTGCCGCCGCCGATTGCTCCACAGGGAGGTTGGTCTTTGAATCGTTTTGAGTGTGTCGAGCGTGTCAAAAGGGAAACGAAGCACCAGCAAATCTTCTAAGAGGCTTCGAACATGTATTGATTGCATATTGAAAAAAGGATAGAAATGCAGCCTGCGTGGGAAGTTCCAGGATTTGTGCAGAGTCTGGCTTTGCCGCCACCATCTGCTCCATGCGGAGGTGGGTCTTTGAAAAGTTTTGAGAGTGTCGAAAGTGTCCAACAGCAACCGCAGCACCAGCAAATCTGAAGAGATGCTTCGAGCATAAATTGATTGCAGATTGAAAAAAACGAAGGAAATGCAAACTGCATGAGGAGCTCCAGTAGCTATGTGCCGGCAGCCTTTGCCGCCGCCGCTAGCTCCACATGTAGGTTGGTCTTTGAAAAGTTTTGAGGGTGTCGAAAGCTTCCAACAGAAACCGGAGCACCAGCAAATCTGAAGAGATGCTTCGAGCATAAATTGAATGCAGATAGGAAAAAACGAAGGAAATGCAAACTGCATGAGGAGCTCCAGTAGCTACGCGCTCGCAGCCTTTGCCGCCGCCACCGCTTGCTCCACATGGAGGTTGGTCTTTGAAAAGTTTTGAGAGTGTGGAAAGTGTCCAACAGAAACCGGAGCACCAGCAAATCTGAAGAGATGCTTCGAGCATGAATTGATTGCAGATAGGAAAGAATATAGAAAGGCAAACAAACTTCCTAATGAGGAGCTGCAGAAACTATGGGCTTTGCTCCGTGGCGTGTGCCGCCGCCTCCTCCAGTGGCAGATCTATCGATAGCCCCTGTGACGCCTCCAAAAAGGCCATCTACGCCACCAAAACATCGGGGGTATCCACCAGTACCACCAGCGCCAGCATTACCACCACCAGCACTACCATCACCAGCACTACCACCACCGCCATCACCACCGCCGCCACATCAAGAGCTTGAACCAGACCTCGGAAGAGGAACATCTTTTCGTGATGCTTACAACGCTTTGAACAATGTGGCGCCAGTAAATCAGTCTAAGCGCGATATTGACATTTGATACCGGCAAAAGTATTTTACTATATTGGATGTTCTGGACAGGTAGACCACAAACCGCCCGATAAGTATGTCTTTCTCACAGTTAAGAGAGTTTGCGGCATGCGAGACAGTTGAGAGATAGACGACGCCACAGGAGCTTGACCTACACAGAGAAAAATCCGGCCAAAGACGAGCGGGAAACCTTCGTCGCGTTCTGCAGGCTTGTAAAAGTTATGATTTTGTTGTTTGTTCAGAAATGCAGGATGCCATACCAGGAGCGGTCACACAGACCACAGGTTCTTTCAATGAAGCTGTCAATTCAAATTTTCTGGTAGAAGATCCTTTCGTTTTCGGCTGGTTGTATCTGCACATCGCGGGAATTGGCTGTTTGATCACTCTTGGGTGAACCTGTTTCTTTAGAAGGCTGCTGGGAGTCAAACATTAAATGCTTTGATAGTTTCCAATTGCTGCTTCTTTTTTCATGCAAATGATCCAATTCATTGCGTCCTAGTCTGAATATTAAAAAAACTTCAAATCCACCAAAGCAGCAAAAAATTTCCCTGTTTAAATTGCCATAAGATGCTATTTTCGGCAGACCCATCAAGCGTTTCTTCGATGCTGTGTGCAGGCTTGTTGCGGCTGGATACGGAGATAGAGCGATTGCGTGAGCTAAAAATGAATTGAAGGCATCACCACCATGGACAGATAGAAACACCGCAAATTACAACGGAGATGAGACATGGCTATGAGTCAAAACCATGGGACCCCAGGTACCCTAAAATGGCTAGTTAATGGATGTCTATATCCACAAATATTGGAACAAGAAGTTGTGACCAATCCCCACATTAAGAAAATATCAGGGGCAGAATTAGTAGCAGCCCCGAAAACCAGAGAGCGAACAGATGTCAAAATTGAAAATACTAGACTTCAACACATACTTACCGAAACCCTCAACAAACACACTCAGACCTACAAAAAATTAAGGCTTAGTGATATTAGCACAGCTCCAGATCGTCAAAAACACCAGCCGCTCAGACACTCAGACACTTTAGCAAGGTACCTAGAGAACCCACAAAGCCACACAGAGTGCCTAAAGCAGCCGCTCAGCCACTCTCAGCCACTCGTTGAGAGTGGCTGCGCCAGCCACTCAGCCACTCTGAGCCATTCTGGGAAAGTGGCTGCACCAGCCACTCAGCCACTCTTAGCCACTTAGAAAGAGTGGCTGAGAGTGGCTGAGTGGCTGCTCCGATTTCGCGTGCCGTGCTGCACACCCACTCGCAGTTATTTGTCACTCATCAGCTTCAGCACCTGCTGGTCAGGGGATGAGGAGATCAGTATCATCGAAGATGATGATGAACCCCCTCCGGCCAGCCCGCTCCACAGTTGGACTTGGTTCCCCATTCGATCTACTTAAAGTGACTTGTCAGCTACGCTGCCTCTGAGGCACGCAAACACCAGAGCCTGCAGTCGAGAAGTGGACGCCTGAATTGTGACACGGACGACGTGGATAATTGTGGATAAAAGTGGATAGGTATCCACTGGACAGATCTGGTCTTCGTAGCCTTCCAAGTGTCACCAGTCAAGTCCAAGTGTCACAACAATTGTGGAACATGTGAATGGCTTGTTGGAAGCGTTGCTCAGTGCTCACTGCGCAAAGGCGACCGTTGGATCTTGCGCAAGGGTTTGTTGGTGCACCGTCGGACCCGCGGTGCGGGGACCTGGAAAGATATGGGTCGAAAACTTTACATTAACATGTGAGGCCCTTTCAAAAGTAAATACGCCTTCAAGAACATAGGCTATGTATTGCTATGGGTTATTGACGGCCATAGGACATGTTGTACAGCCTGTTTGCCGAGAATCATGTGCATCGCGACATAAGATTTGGAAAATTTGGCTAAGGACAAAGCGACCCAGACTCATCCCACCTACTGTGGAAGTGCCCACTCAAGGTGCGGGCTGTGTGAATCACTGACCTTTTGTGAGCTGGTGCATTGCATCAGTTGCGTCAGGTTGGGATGGAGCTGTGCCCTCGCAGGCCAAGGTGCATGAACCCTCGGCCGATGATGTCTTCTCATTAACTGAGTCAGTTTGAGATGTAGCATGAGACAGTACGAGTAGCATCAACTCCTGGCCAAGACCAGAAATTCCTGTCATCAAACAAGAACGTAAAGCCAACCAGCGTGTGCAGCCCCTGCAGTATTCCGTTGAAGGTGCCAGCCCCGGCGGGGAAGCCGGCAACCAATGGCGTACGGCATGTGCCCCTGCTTTGTCAGTTTGCTTTTATCATATTGTACGGATGCTGATTCCTGAGCAATGAACTCTGTATGGCCGGTAGAGCTCCGTACAGGACATTTTAACAGTATATTTCAACATATTTCAACCCTCCAAGGAAGTGGTTTTTACCATCGTGTCTCCACGGTGTCTCCAGGCACCACCCGGGCCCACATCGTTGCCGATCACCCCATCGGGAGATGCGGCACCGCGGATACCGGAGCCGCCAAAGCCACCGCCCAGCAGGGGCACCTGGGGCACAGATCAATCGATTTAAAAGAGATTCATTGGCTTCAATAGATGAAGATTCAAAACAATAGATTTACTGATTTAATTTTGATTTGTTAAATTTTAATGTGATTCAAGATGATTCTTCATCCCCAAAATCAGATATTTTACTGGAACCGTCCTTCTATTGCCTACGAAATCTCCAAACAAATCAAATATAGGCTCAAAATTTGAGCCCAAGTCTTGCCAAGTCAGTGCCGTGGGGTGCCAGCAACTAGCCATGATGGAGTTGCAGGTCGGGAGATCAAGTGCCTTTGCGGTGTGACTGAACAAATTGCACCAAACAGCGGGATCCCAAGAGCATCAAAACGAAACAAACGATCGAGCGCCAAATGTGGCTGTGGTATTTGCTGCCGCAATTCTGAACCGAGGCCGTCCCGGCCTAGTGGTTTGCCGAGTGTGCAACTGTACCTTGGACAGAATGGCAAATGACCTAAAGCAATCGGTGAAGATGGATTTTGGACTGCTTCGGAATCCTTACAGCTCTGTAGTGTCTTGAAGCGTTTTGAAGATTTCGCTGCGGGACTAGCGGACTTTCGTCCTGAGGTTCCCTGCATACAAACTGTTCCAGCCTAAGAGCAAAGGCATGGGTTTATCGGCATGAGGTTGGTCATAGAGGATATTCATATGAACAGGTACCATTTAAAGTCTTCCTTATTTATCTTGTCAGGTTGAGACGTTTGAGACACCGTCCATGAAACTTTTAGATTTTGGTGATCTGGCTGCTCTGGCTACTCTGAGGTGTGACTGGAGCATTGCACAAATCGGTGTCAAAGGCTCAGATCCTTGAGGTGGTAACCATGGCAACGGTGGCAGCGGTCGCAGCATGCAGTGCGCAGAGTGTGCACCGCTGCATTCTTTGTTGAAGTCATGAGGCCTGCACACTTCGTGTGTCCACCATGTCGCTTGGATCGAGTGGACGAGTGATCCCTGCGAGCTTTCTGTCTTCTTACTGTGCATATCTGTTCAAGTTTGTTCAATCCATTGTGCTGTCAATTTCTGGTCTTGTATGAGACATCAACAATCATCAACAGCTTTCTCGCAACAGTCAATTGTTGCACAGCTCATTTGTGGCAGGTTTCACCCCACGGTTGGTGCCGGCTTGCTGAAACACAGTTATGCATCAAGTACTACAACGTTTGGAACCAAGTTACAGCGCAGGCAGATGCGGGCACAGAGGCCTCATCAGTGGATTCACTTTCAGCGTTGCCTGTGGAACCTGAGGTTCTCTTTGACGTTTGCAGCACAGGCAAGAGTTGACGTTTTCGGTGGACCATGTTTCAGAAACTCTTTTGTGTATAAAATATAAACCTTGATCTGAAAGACTGCAAGCACCCAAGGTGTTTTTTGACGAGTGTTCGAATATTTGGATTTATATCGTAAATCATAATTATTGGAAATTATTCGATATTATTCGTTCGGCATATTGAGTCTGGTCACGATTGAGTTCTATTTGTCCATCATTTTTCTTCAGGCATCTCAGTGGAAGAAGCAATGCTGGGCTGTCCATCTGCGGGTTTGGTCCTTGACGATGCGGTTGGGGAAGCTTTGAGCAAAGCTTCAAGGTCAAATGCAGTGAAGTATCAGTGGAAGATTGGCAGTCACTATGATGGACGTCTGTCACCTACAGGATTGTTGTGAGACTATATAAAGCTGAGTAAGTGAAGTACTACATGCGAACTGCTGTCAATGCCCTCCACAAGACCCCATACCGGGTTCCCGGATGTTCTCGCTATCTGTCGAATCTTTTCTGAATCGCTGAGTCCGTGCACATCCACGGGGGCGATCTGAGTGGACCGGCTTGGCCTCACAAAGTACAGGAGAAACCTGCGATTTGCAGAGACTCAAACTTCAGACTCACACATCTCCAGACTCTGCTTTATAGAGTCTTTCAACCATGCCCATGGCTTTTCTGTATTGCACCTTGCGTTCGAAGCTATGATGCAGGGCAAGCTGAATGGTCGTCAATGTGTGGCCATCGAGCCGCCCAAGCACCTGCATGTGCCTGGGATGGTTTCGCGATCATGACATTTGTTCTGAAATTCATCTGGCAGATCAATGCTATCGCATTGAACTGACAGAACCGTATCGAATCGACATATTGCCACAGTCTTTTTTGTTTCCCTGTGCTGGTAGCGTTGCTGCCATGTTGTTTTGCTAGCGCTTTTGCAGCAGGTACGACGGGAGCAGTGCTATAATCTGACGCCCCTCCTCAAGCAGGGTCTGTTTGGCATGCTTAAAAGCAAACCTTGAACTCAATCATACACTGCTTCAGCCGGCCTCTTGCCAGGCCTCAATACCTTGGAACTACGCTTTTTCCCAAAGCCTGATAGAGCCAAAGATGAACCGGAGGACCATTATGGGCCACAGATGCTTGATGGAACCCTGATGACTTGTTGAAACATGTTGACAGACACGTGTTGACATGTGTTGACTACTGTGTTGACAGTTGCCACTGACTGCGACTTTGTTCACTGGAGCTGCCTGAGCTGCCTTTATGGGACTCGACGGGAGGAGAACTACTGTGTTGGAGTGGTTCTGACTCGTCCGAGGTGGTGGCCTTTCAGCATAGTTCACACATGTTTACATTGCTTGTGTCGGTGATGCAAACAGAGGTTTCCGAAGGGTCTCTCAAACAGGCAACGGGATTGAGCGGTTTGCTACCAAATTTGTTTTGCCGCCTTGCAGTTGATCTTTTGGCTCAGTCATCAGATCCAAGCATGTCGTTTTACACAGAGGGTTCGCCCCTCTTCAAGGACCGAAAGTTTGTACCAGTTTGGCATTCCCTTGAGCCTAGGGTGGCCTTGCATACTGTTGAGAGAGCGGACCAGAATTCTTGCTTCAATCTGAAAATCAAGGTCAGCATTTGCCCGTCATTGGCCATGTCAATGTGGATACGCACAATGCCAGGAGTGGCTAGATTTAACGGCAAATCGATTGACCAGAGCAGCGCTGGAGCCACTGAATGCCAATGATGCCCTTATCATCATT
Source organism: Symbiodinium sp. clade C Y103 (assembly GCA_003297045.1). Classification (NCBI taxonomy): domain Eukaryota; class Dinophyceae; order Suessiales; family Symbiodiniaceae; genus Cladocopium; species Cladocopium sp. clade C. The sequence goes on along the minus strand of BGPT01001673.1, from coordinate 83,189 downwards.
GTGTCCCGGCACCAGATGCTGCGCAGCTACGTTTGATGTCGTTTGGTAGGGAACCTGAGTAGATTTGGAGAGTGAAAGAGGCTGTGTGGATCATTCCTTAGGAAGTTGGTGCTAGTGCATGCGTGTATCTACTTTGGCAATCCTTTTTCTTTCCAGCCTGGTTGATAGTGCCAATCTCAAGCAGTGAACCAGCAGTGGTTTCCACTACAAATTCAAGAGAATAGTTTGCTTCTTTTGATTGCTGATGGATAGCAATCACTTTCAAACTTTGACAAAGCAGTGTTGTTGAACAAGAATCTCTTGAGCTCTTAGGACATGCAAGCGGACTTCGTGCCCAAGAATCCGCCTCCTGGTAGCACTGAAGCTTCCTCTTGCCAAGAGAGGCGCAGCGGCGCAACGTGAGCGACTTTGACCCAAGGAGCAACCCTCATGGTGGTCGCTTTGGAGTCGCCGAAGGTGACAATGTGATTCCTTTGATCGAATCCCTGGTGGTGTCTTGGCCATGGCTGACATTGCGGAGATGGCAGGTTTGCCCGTTATTGGAAGACTTTTTGGTAACAATCCCATCCCCCCAATAACAAACACCCTCTGAATGGTCCCAAGGATGTGTACAATAAGTAAATCCCCGTCCTAAACCATGGTTTCTGAGGGGTGTTTAATATTTGGGGAAAGGATGGGAAAGGGATTACAACTGTAGGCATGCCTTTCTTTCCATGCAATGGGGCTGCGACTGAGGATGCTGCTGTCACGGGTGGGGCCAGCATTTGTGCTACAAGAGAGACCTTGCTGCAAAAAGTAAGTAGCCTTTGAAACGTCGTTCAGTCTGTTTCGGAGCAAATCCAGCTGCAAGCAGAACCCGCATTATTTGGTTCAAAGCTTGGGCTTTCAAGTGCTATTAAAGTTATCAACTTGTGCCGTATAGATCCTGTAGCAGTACAGACACGTTTTCGTTGACAATGAGAGCCCATTGTGAGGACACGGGGAGTTTCCAAGGACTACCATCCACACGATCACTGCTCTTTCAATGTCGCTGGTGGACCATTTCCTCCACACTGCGTTCAGGGCAGCATGGGCAGTGCCTTGGCGAAGTTTTTCGAAAGCTTGGCATGTGCCGAATGTGTCACTGCCTTAGGGATGTGCACAGTACTGTGCCCGGTTCCGTCCTGTCTTCTGAGGTTACTTTCATCCGCGAATAGGACAGCAGCTCTGGAAGTGAAGCAGTTACGAATAGTTCTGATGAAGAATCTGGCAGTCTGATGCAATCGTCGTCTCAGGAGCCAAGCTGACTCAAGCGATGAAGCAGAACAGTGAGAATGTCATGGTGGCGTTCAAAGCGGCCTGGTTGACAAACATTGAACAACCAAAATGAATCTCACCCGGTCACATCTGACTTTCAATACCAAATTGTACTGAGGCCTTCCATGAGCACATAGATAGCTTTGGAGCATTTCCCTATTTTGATGGTGGTGCCCTGGCAGAGCTTGTTCCGGCTTGGTGGGTTGTTCATGGTGTGAATCAAAAGACTTCAACCAAGAGGTGTTCGCTGCAGGTGATGGGAGATTGACAAAGAAGGGCAGTCTCTTGGCCAGCAATTACAACATGCGGTCGATTTGGGTATCAGTCAAAATTTGAATACCACTTGGCCCACAGAAGTAATGATTGATACTTTGGTGCCAACCTATTTTTTTGGCAAATCGTTTTGAGCCATACCTATTTGATGTTTGGTTCCAACGGGTTGAAGTTTTAGAGATTTGATGATATTCGCCAGGCAGTGAAAATGCCTTTGGAGTGAATATGGGCTGTGCCAAAGCGCCATTCACTGGATCTGTGATTCTCAAGCAGATCCTTGGCTGTGAAAGGGATTTGGCTCGACCCATTCTTTCGCAAAACTGTGGATTCATTTTGTATCTACAATGCGTTGTAGCAACGATCCTTTCCGGTACTGCATGTTATGTTATGATTTAATATGATTTATGTCGATTCATGTTATGATTTATGTTGATTTATGATGTCGTCCTTTGGAGCTTTGCAGGTCTTTGCTGGCAACAGATGAGCTGGACATCAATGCTCCTCCAGATGTCCTAGCGGTTTTGGATGACGGAGTCGACAGAAAACTCAGGCCCGGCCTGTCCAGTGCGGTGTGCCACTATCGTGACATATCGTGACTATCAGGTGTTGATTTGATTTGATTTGTTGCCAGGACACTCCATGACGTGGTCAAAGACAAGTGCCGCAGCTGCAGAGTTGATTTGGTTTGCTCAGTGCATCACAATAAAGATACGTCATGACAGAGTGAACGTGTTTGTGTCGCGGTTTCCCTCGTCTTGTTGTGCCCCAATCAAGAGACATCTCAGGAAACGGATTTTTGTTTGCGGTGCATGTCTCAGTTCTTCCGGAGGATGCTGCCATGCTGCCAGGGCGGCCAGGGTCAACTGTTGAGAAACTGCAATGCCGCAACGCCAGGTTTAGCCCTCGACTTCTGCGTTTTGGATAGTTGCCTCAATGCCATTGGGGCTGGCCTTTCTGAGGCCAATCAAAGAGAGCTGTTGTGGCCAGGGGACTTCCTGTTGAGATCTGTCGAGTTTGTTCTGCGTGTTCTTCGTTTGTTGACAGGTCTACATGGTGTTGGATGCCGCGCGTGCAGCTCACATTCCTGGCGTGGGCGCCTTTGGTTCAGGCTTTCTCTCAGACCCCACCGAGGCCATTTGGAAGTCCAGCCTTGGGATATCTTGGGGTACCCTCTGGTAAACTAACATAACTATGGAAAATCACCATTTTTAATGGGCAAATCAACTACAAATGGTCATTTTCAATAGCTATGTTAGTTTACCAGAGGGTATCTTGGGGTATATTGTACTGGTCAGTATCGTGCATCGTCCATTGGACATGTTTGGCAGGTCGTGGGCAAAATAGAAGCTGCGGGTGCATGGAACTGAGGGGTTGAGATTTTTGGAGATTTTGGGCAGCGCGATATGATGTTCAAAAACACGTTCATCTATGTTCCTGGACTGAGGTTAAAGTGATCGATTCTGCGACCCTCTCTGGTGTATCACCAGGCCTGAAACAGAGCTGTTGAAAACGAGGAGCCGCCAATTGCAAGGGTCCCATCTTCCAAGGTCAATTGAAAGAACGGTTGCTGTTTCCTGAGGAGCAGGCCCTTTGCTTTTGCAGTTTGCACCAATCAGTAGCTTTCTTGATGACATGGTGACATCTGGTGACTATGGCCATGATTCCATGATGTTGAAGACATTCCACTCTGGGCCAGGCTTTCCCGCAGGTATTGGCACCTTTGGGCCTTTCGCACGCCCAGATCGAGTGCAAACTGATCGAAGATGGCAAGTTAGGAACTCAGAGCGAAGCTGGTGGCCTAAGCTCCTTATGTCACAGCCCCGTAAAAAAACCGACCCGTCCAACCCGTCCAACCCGTCCTGTTGTATGTCCAATGCTTTGACATCTTTGACCGTTGATCTGATGTGTTTGGAAACGCCTTGAGGTTCCAAGTTGAGCTGAATCTGGTTTGCACAGAGCTTGCACAGAGCCACAGAGCTTGCACAAAGTCCGTGTGGGTTGGAACCTTTCGCTGCACTTTGTCACCTGTACCCAGGACAGGCAAGCTAGCTTCAGTGTCGCTGGCCGATTGCACAGGCAAGGTACTGAGGTAAGATACTCACCTCATTCACTGCTTTGCAACTGAACCCTTATTTGCATGATATTTGCAGACATTTCTAATATAAAATTTGATAAAATTGACATAATAAACATTGTATTCTGTATGTATGCTGTATTTAATCATACATGCGAAGCATGCAAAACTTATACCAACATTTCAAGGCATTGTCGCCATTTCCTTTCAAAGAGCTTCGGGAGCTACAACAACTTCAGATCCCCATCACAGTACCACTGTACCACTTCATTGTCACTCCCAGGGAAGTGCAGCCCGCGTGCAAAGCTGCCTTTGAATTGGACCAATGCTCCAAAAGGAGCTGTGGACACTGGGATCAAATGATGGCTGCCACAGTGTGCCCATGGTCATGGTCCTGGGATGTGGGTTTCTGTCGGTCGAAATGTGGTACTTTGTGCCTCTCCACGATCAGTTCCACTATTCCAGTGCTAAGGAATTGTGTTGGGCAGATCCTGTGGTAAGCAGTGCAAATGCTGCTCAAAACTTGCAGAAGAATTTCCTAGCGGCTGCTGGGCTTGCATTGAGATGGCATTGACCGGGGTACAGATACGATCTGCCCTCCATCCAACAAAAAAAGACCTCACCAAATAGGAGTTGGAAGACTATTCTTCCTGTGGGATGGTCGATTCTCAGGGTCTATTTTAGTTGGGTGCTCCATGATTCAAATGTTTGGCATGTTAAATGTTAAATCTAACCGTACACTTGCCTTACACCTTCAAGATTATGGGGGGCGCGGGATGAACCGTGCATCATGGGGATCGAGAGGTGAGCGCTTCACCGGAACTCTGCTTCTTGGCCTATGGTGGCTTTTTCCTACTGGACTCCGAGAGCAAAGTCGTAGCTGTGCAGGCCGCAAACTGCGACAGATTCGACAAAAAAAGCGGTTGGTTTTTGCCCCCGGAAGGCTGTGACTGGGGATACCACCCAAGCCTCCCTGAACTTTGAAGAGCCGCGCAAATGGCGGGAAGTGTGGACCTTATTGAACACGTTTGGTGGCAGATTTGACTGACTCAGAGCGTCAAAGATATCACCAGAAGAGCACGGAACATTTTCGAAAAGCCGGGAGAAAGTGTCCGAGGCCTTCACCCAAGTGCTTAAAGATGCAGGAAGGCAGGAGGATGGATCGAGGATAAAGAGAATGACTGGAAATGTCTTGAACATCAAAAACTCATTTGCTTTGAAGTTTTGGTTCCCTCCATGCACAAAAGGTTCGACACATTTTCTTGAACATCTTTTAGCAGATTGAGATATCTCTCTCTCTCTCATCATGGCAACTTGTTTTTTTTCGAAATATTGTAGCTCTTTGGCTGAAGTGGAAGTGCGGGGAATGTTACCGTGAAGTGTCACATTTGTCATTTGTGTTGTTTTTTTTCTTTGAACGACAAACCCATTGAGTTGGACAAATTTCCCTGAGAGGTTCAAACCAGTGACGTTGCCAGCACTTCTGCGTCAGGGTGCGTGTGAGTTCGCATGGGTAAACCCCAAGGAGGAGCAACGTGGAATGCTGGGCATGGATCACCCCTATTCAGAGGCATCAAATGCAACATGGACCGTTGAAGGACCTCGTTGCGGGACCTGAACATTGGATTCCCAGTGAAACTGGAGCCTATGTGTACCTCTTGTCCAATGCGTAGCGTCCTTAGGTTTTCTGTTTGGTTTCCTGGCTGTAGTGGTTGAGCTGTTTGATCTGTTTGTTCGTTGAGGTCACCTGTCTATTTCCCAGTGGTGGAGGCTCAACCTTTTTGAATGTGGAAGCTCCGACCTTTCGCTGAATCCAAGTCAGGCTGCTGCCAATTCAAACCTATCGTCCAAGCTGACCAAGCTCATTCAGCAGGCCTTGAGCTTGTGCATTTGAGACATATCCAGCTGTGAATGCGTCAGTGTCCTGAATTTGGAGCATGTGCTTCAGGATCTTGGCGAGAAAGATAGTGCAGCTTGGCCAACTTGGCAGATGTAAAGTTGAAATGCGCAACGTCTGTCTGATCTGTCTGGTCACTGTCTGGTCACTGTCTGGTCGCTGTCTGGTCATCTGCCGAGACCATGTTGGCCTGGTCCCTCTGAGGCAACCGACAAGGAAAAGGCTCCTCATCGAATCTCATCGATCTCCGGAACATCTTGTGAAGAGATAAAAAATCAAGAAGCACATAGAAACACCATTAGAGCATCAGAAACTTGACTTCTTTGTAACACAGTATATGCTCTTGGATCCAATGTTGGTGAATTCAAGATTGCAGACATTTGCAGACATTTGCAGACCCCTTTTAGTGGCAGCTTTATGACAGGTGACAGCCTTGCTCTGCAAGTTGGGCTGTGAAGGGCCAGAAGTTGAGTCGTTGATGCAGGTCTACATGCAGGCCCGTAGCCGTAGACCCCCTAGTTACCATGACCGTTGCTCAACACCATGTCCTAGAGCACGTCTTGGTTTTCCTGCACATCACAGGACCGCTCTGAACCTTTTAGCATCTCCAGCTTCATGGCAACTTGGCCTTTCAATGCCATATCTTAAACTTTGTGCGGATTGCTACCCAATATTTACGCGTGCAGACGCATCGACATTGGATTGCTTTGGATTTTTAATTGCAATACAGAAGCATCACATAGTATGCACATGTATGCACTGTAAATACGTGATGTTAGATATGCATCATGGGCCAAGATGGTTTGGTGTGGAAGCGCCAGGGCGCAACCCTTTCAGAAAGTGTCGAAGGGAATCTTACAAGCCAAGGTTCCAGGAGGGTCTTAGGGGCTCCAAAAATCGTCCAGTAGAAGTTCCGAGGAAATAAAAGGCAAGATGAAATTCCAGGCCTCTTTGGAATGTAGGGGAATGATTATGGTGGAGTTTGATTGCCATAATCCTTGGGACTTGGGATGTCCCCTGTGTCTTTGCCATTTCCAAATCCTTCGGGCTTTGCGCATCCTGTTAAGGCTTGGATGTGGAACTGACGGCCATTTGGTCATAGGCTATGTATAATGGTACATAGCACCTGTCCAGCATTCTGGTGCCGCGACACCAAAGGTGACCGGCAACTCCTGGAAAGCTTCCTGCTTAATGCACAAATATGTGAGCAGTTGAATTTTCCGGCAGGAATCTTGAATAAGCTTTCTGCTAACGCAGCTGATTTCCTGTCCCATGCAGGAATCAAAAGGTCCCATGCCTGTGACATGCTGTTACATGTTGTCACAGCTTTACACCGTTGGGACATGTTAGAAATGCAGCTGTGGATGCGGATGCTGTGGATGTTGATGGTGCAGGTCTGTTGCCTCGATTATCACTCGAATACGGGCACGGTGCGTGGCCCAGGGGTCAACTTGGCCGAGTTGCCATGCTGTTGGCAGAGTTGGCCGTGGGGTACCGGTGGAGACCCGGAGTGACGCGTAGTGACCGATACGTCGTAGTGACCGATACGTCGTAGTGACCGGTAGTGGTGAGGTGAGAGGTAAGCTAATTTGGCTCGCCATGGGCCCCATGAATATGTCGATGAGTTGTGTGCTTCACTTCACAGAGTCTTTGACCAACGCGGACTGGAACAGAGGGAAGATGTCCAGCTCGATGCTGGAAAGCATCGCCAGAATCTAAACACCATGTGAGACGGTGATGCTTCCAGCCGGGGAAGCACTGACGCCCAGTGAGAGGTGCTGACACTTTTGAAAATTATCCCGGCAAGAGACCCCAAACAGTGTGGAGGTGTGAGGATAATGTATGATAATGTATGATAATGTATGATAATGTATGATAATGTATGATAATGTATGATAATGTTGAGGACGAGGACGAGGATGAGGATGAGGATGATGATGATGATGATGATGATGATGATGATGATGATGATGATGATGATGATGATGATCATGAGGTGAAGGGGGATTATGTTGAGGATGATGAGGTAGAGGATGATGATGTTGAGGACGACAATGTTGAGGAGGATGAGGACCAGGATGAAAATGCGGAAGGTGAGGTGGAGGATGATAATGTGATATAATGTGGCAAAATCTCTTGTAGAGGTCTTTTGGCAAGATCTCTTTATGAGATCTCTGTAGAAGCTCTCTAAAACAGCTCTCTTGGCAAGATCTATGTCAGAGACCACTTGGCAAGATCTCTGCAACAGATCCCTATGCGTCTCTGTGCAAGATCTCCAAAAGAGGTGTCCTGGCAAGATCTCTTTACAAGATCTCTGGAAGATGTCTCTTGGGAAGGTCTCTTAATGAGATCTCTGTAGAAGCTCTCTTGGGAAGATTTATGTAAGAGACCTTTTGGCAGGATCTCTGCAATAGATCTCTATGCAATGTCTCTGTACAAGATCTCCAAAAGAGGTGTCGTTGCAAGACTTCTGTACGGGATCTCTATAAGGGGTCTCTTGGCACAATCTTCATGAGATCTCTGTAGAAGCTCTCTAGTTGCTCTCTTGGCAAGATCTATGCAAGGGCTTCTTGGCAAGATCTCTGTAGAAGATCTCTAAGAAGATCTCTATAAGAGGTCTCTTGGCAAGATCTCTGTACAAGCTCTCTATAAAAGCTTTGTTGGCAAGATCTCTGTAAGAGACCTCTTGGCAAGATGTCTGCAGCAGATCTCAATGCAATGTCTCTGCGCAAGGTCTTCACAAGAGGTGTCCGGGCAAGATCTCTTTGCAAGATCTCTCTCAGAGATCTTTCGGCAAAATCTCTTTATGAGATGTCTGGAGAAGCTGTCGATAGGAGATCTCTTGGCAAGATCTCTGTAAGGGACCTCTTGGGAACCTCTCCGTACAAGCTCCCTGTAGGAGGTCTAGAGCTCTCTGTACGAGATTTCTATATAAGAGGTCTCTGTGGCAAGATCTCTGCACAGGAGCTTTTACGCACAGAAGCTTTTACACACAGAACTCTTTACACATAGAAAGTGTACCTGAAGTTGCGAAACTCCAAGTTTACACCGTTTTTGACATTCGACCTCCATTTCGCGCGAAAGGGTTGCAGCAAAATCGCAGCTTTAAACCAGTTTGTGACATTCGACCGCACAGTTGCAAAATCGTACTTTTTCACCAGTCGTTGACGTTCGAATTCCATTTCGTGCGAATGGGGTGCATCTGAAGTTGCCAATGCGCAATTTTACACCAGTTTTCGATGTCCGACCTCCCTTTCGTGCGAAAGGGTTGCATCTCAAGTTGCAAAATTCGCACCGCGCCACAGCGAGAGCGATCCGATGCGCACAAAGTGACGAGAGGGTTGCGCGAGCACATGTTAGATTTTCACACAACATTGCGAGCACACCACGAAAAATGAACATTGAGCACGTCAAAAACGACGTTTTGCCTAGGTCTCAGCCACTTTTTTGTCGAGGTCCACGAAGTCCTGCGCGTGCCACGAAAAATGAGCCCGAGGTCATCAAAGTATTGCGCCTGCCAGGCGAAATCATCATCATGCCCAAAATCAAAATCGACGACAGTTTCACAAAACGCGACTTTCGACCCTTTGAAAACGTCGTCCAAGTTCACCAAATATTGCGCCTGCCACGAAAAATCATCTCCGAAAACATTTCTCATTTTGACCCACGCCTGCCATATGCCTGCCACGCGGATGAAACAGTGCCCGATGTCCTGCGCTTGCCACACAAAACGGCGTTTCTGACTTCCTAATGTCCCGCATGTCCCACGCCTGCCACACGAAATGGACCAAGCACGGCACGCTGGTAAAACGACGCCTTTCGACATGACCAAGGTCCAGACCCAGATCCGTGCGAGCCTGCGCAATCGAAACGCACATGGACATCTCGGAGGGAAACTTTTGTACGAGAACTTACAGGAAAAATGGCCGGCCCAGATCGGGACCAGATCCGGGAACCCGGCTTTGTGCGAGCCTGCGCAGTCGAAACGAACATGGACATTCCACAAGAGCCACTTCATGCGAGAATTTACTGGAAAAACGCCACCGCCACCTTGACCACACCGGGCCTTTACTAGTACCGTCAGAACCCCTCAGTATAGACAGACTGTTTGGGGAAAAACCCTTTCAACCTCTGAACTTGTCAAGACTGTGAAGAAAATGCAAAGAACCTGTCTCTGACTCGCCTCCCCTCACCCTCCACACTCCCTCCAGACTGACTGCCCACTGCAGCGCATCCAGGTCTCAAGAGACGGTGAGCACTGGCAGAGCTCGCGTGGAACGTCTCATCGCACAGGTCGGAGTTTGCTTCGGTCTTCGTTAGTCTTCGTTCCCCAATTTGATCCCGCCACATCTTCGCACAGCTTCCCACAACCTCCTACAGCCTCCCACATGTCACATGTCGCGAAAGAGATTAGGAATGCGACAGAAACAAGTCATCACACATGTCCCACGTCATTGTTCGCATCACTTCCTGGGTTTGATCAAACTGGTTCCCTGATATCAGCCCTTTGATTGTCCATCCGTTTTCACGTCTGATAAGCGCATGTTTCGCGAGACTTCCCCAATGTTCCCCAATGCTGTTTCACAGCCGGTGCTCAAAGTTTCACAAAGTGAGGCTTTGGGCACCGCATCAAATTACTTTGAGAATGTGCAACAGAATGCAACATATTTTTCTGGGAAGCCCATGAAATCATGGGAGATGGTCAGATGGTGCCTGCTGCGGGATGTGCAAATGGCGACCCCGCAATCGGGTCATGTTGGGTCGGGCCCGCCGTCAGGTGGCCAGTATGGAAGCGGGACAAGAGGACCTATGGCAACCTATGGCCCCAATTGCCGAGCTTTTTGAGTTGGCAGGTTGGATTTCTGCTGATTTCCCTTAATTTCATAATTCCTAATGGCTGATTTGCTATGATTTCCCCATGCGTGCCTCTCTTCGGCCAGCTTTACTTGGACAAGTTTCACCCCTTTGCAGAGTCTACTCGTTGTTGGTGCTTAGCAAAGAACAGGCCCAGTATGCTTTGAGAAAGGCAACCTAAGAAAAAGATATGGTATGATGTCGAACAAAGACAAACAAAGCACATTGCGCACTTGGCTGACAGTTTTCTTTCATCCTGTTCACATGTGTCACTGTGTTTGATTATCTTTGGAGACAAGATGCGGAAAAGAGACCGTAGCCGGTGCAGCGGCAATGTGACTTTTGTAGGGAGTTTCGTTTCCTGGTTGTCCAAGATCTCCTTGGTTTATTTTGGCGCCCGAGCAATTTCGCTAGGAAGGTAGGAATCATCGGGGTGAAGTCTTTTGTTTCACAGAATCAGATGGAATCAGGTCTTTCATGCGGCCAAAACGCACCTTATCCCAGGACGAGTGTGCAGTCACAGGTAACTTCGGGCGAACCCTGAAGTCCAATGCCTGGAACGTGAATTTCGTCGCAGCGTTAATGACAAGAGAAAAAAACGATAAAGCCAGCAGAGGGGTCATGACATCGACACAAAGAAAATACTGGCAGTGCAGTGTGCTGAAGTTGGAGAAAAGGAACAGAGATGGACAGAGGGTCATTGTTTGAAACGCAATGTGCATGAACAGCAATTTGAACATTGGACTAGATTTGTGCTTTGATGTGCTTTGGCATTTCCAGGCAGAGTCGAGGCTCGGTTTGGGTGTTCAGACATGTTCAGACCTTGCCTGACTGAGGCCACTATGCCCAGTATCTCATTGCCCTATTGAGGACCACTATGGACCACTATGGATCACTATGGACCACTGATCAATCCAGTGAACAGTCATGAGTTGGGCGACTCTCTTGTGCCAGCGGAGCCTGCAGGAAGCAGCGATTGGGAGGGATTGTCACCATATCCAGGTCTTCGACCTTCACTCGTCCGCCCGGTCATGGTCAAAAGATCCAGAGGAATCCAGAGGATCTAGGTTTGATCACTGCGCTGGTGCCAGGTACATCGCTGTCAACCAAAGGATGAGATCACTGGATAAGCGCTGGACATGTCCTGCTCGATGCTTGGGTGTGTGGTCTTCGAACGGTTTCCAAAGGCCGCCAGGCCGCCAGGCTAGCTGAAACGGCCGAGTTGGGTCGTCTTTGGTCGTCTTTGGTCGTCTTGAGGTTTGTGGCTCGGCCTTGAGACCTGATGATGTCGTACTACATCCCTTTGCCCAGGTGAGCTTTGGGGTGTTGGGGCTTAAGAGATCGTGCAATGGGGAACTCGGGCCGAAGACATCGGGAGCGAAGCTCTTTCAAATGCCAAGTTCAGAGCGTCACATCGGGATGTGGACCTTGCTCTTTGCATCCGTCGTGTGGGATCATGTCCAACAGAATCTGAAGAGCTCTGAAAGGCAGTTGATGCTCAAAATCTTAGTTGTGATGAGTTGTGGACGAGCACTGCAGTCTGCAGTGTCCTTCTTGCGCAAACCATGAAGAATGACCGGTGACTTTCCTCCGGATTTTGCAGGGCTCCTTGCGTTGAAAGATATGATAGTTCTGATTGAAGAGTATTGAACGGAACGTGTTTCATTGGAATTGATACCTTAGTGTCCACGAACTTCCAATTTACCAGAATTTCCTGCAGGGCATTCTGGACACACTACGTGGAGATGAAGATTCAGTCGAAGCCATTGTCTTCGATGAGGAGTGGTCTTGCTATATCTTGCTATCCATTTCCATCATTTTTCACCCATTTCTATGGTCGGCAACCTTGTCAACATCTTGCAGCTGAAATCAGCTGAAATCAGCTGAAATCAGCTGATAGTTTCCGTGGTCCAGCCCATTTCGTGCAGGATTGCAACTGGTCCACCATCTCTGCAGTCAAGGATGAGAAGCGAGCTGCCGAAGGTGAAGGTGAAGAGGCAACACTGGGACCGATGGCATGATGCTAATATGCGGCGGTTGGCGATTTTGACAAAGGAGATGCTTCCAGCTTCGAGCACTTGGTTTTTTCTTGAACTAGTATCTTAAAGTATCTTCGATGATCTTTCACTTGGACTTGTAGTGTGTTGCATTTTTGGACCTGGGTCACTGGGCCCAGTGAAACGCGTGTTTCTGTCAGGGAGGCGCTCGAGCTGAAATGATTGACTTGCAGGGCTCTAAGACGAACAACATTGAAAAAACAAAGGAAACCAATCACTGTCAGTGCTCTATGAACTCAGTATACACACGCTTCTACGACGCTTCTATCACGAGTCTATCACGAGTCTATCACAAGCTATTAGCACTCTACCAGCATTTCTATTGTCTTATCAGCGGTTCAGACTTTGAAACGCCTTTGGTGCCTTTGAATGAACAGGTCCGACTCGGAGTGATGACTCGCACTCTGATAGCAAATGTGCCTGAGACCTTTGTAAGGCTAAGGCAACATACGTCAGGTTTTGCTACAAGAAAGAAGAATTCCTCGAATCTTAAGGAAAAACAATCAGCTGTTGTGATGATGTTGGTAGTAAGGCAGTTTAGTTGTCTGTCAAAGCTGAGTAGTATCCAAATTTGGTTTCGGAATGATGTTTTGATGGAGGAATCTTGGAAACTGGAAATGCCTGTGAAAAAAGGCGAGGTGTTTCGGACAGGAGGCAAAAACCAATAGGGTGAGCTCAGAATGGACCTGGGCACTTGCACTGGAATCCGGAGAAGGCAACACAAACATACAGAAACTTGAGAAGAATACTGAACCAGATCTGGATTCCTTTGACAAGACCAATGCTTGCTGCCAGCTTCTCATCACGACGTGGAATAATTAGTTTTGACATGTTTTGAAAAGAAAAAAGTTAGTTTTCAAAGTTGATGTCGTGGCAACATGGGCTCTGATGATTCTCAGTAGAGAAATGTCTATGATGTATTACTCCAATAATTACCGTATCCTGTTGTGTGAGAAGATGCTCTGACGTGTGCGCAATGGCCATGCAGAGGTGAGGACAAGTGGAATGAGGAAAACAGTCAGCGAACAGTCGCGCCAGTTTTAGCAGTCCAAATCTGTTTGCAAAGTGCTCCTAATGTCGTGATGCGTACACAGTGACAACTGGGATGACTTGTGGCAACTCAATCTTCTTTCACGACACTATGCAAAGCAACGTTTTCGGTGTCTAGTCGTCTCAAGAGGATGTACCCGGGGACATTTTCTGCGTTCTGCCTGTTTTGGCTCTACTTCGCCGAGACCAATTTGACCAGCACTGGAAATCAAAACAGCCTCCAGACAGGGCCTAGTGACCTGGTGGTTGTAGACACGAGATACTTCAGATAAAGGTGAATTTTTAGGTGAACCAAGGCTGCAATAGTTAGAAAACAGCTCATTCAAGACATGAACTATACATGGTAGGAAGACATGGCAGGAAGACTTAAAGTGACTTAACCTCACTTGGCCTTAGTGAGGCCTGGGATATCCCGGTATATCCCAGGATGGGTTTCGCCTTGGATGCGGTCGTTGCAGACCTGCAAGATGGAGATGTCCTCAGCGCGGAGGAGAAAGCACAGTTTGTGCTGGCAGGCTTTGTCAAGGCAAGTCGCAGAGCTTTTTTTTTCCTGACAGCCGGTGTTGGGATGATGCTGATTCACTTCATGATGACTAAAACTAGCTTATAACATCTTATAACTATTGAAAGTATTTATAATTCATAACTAACAGCATAACTCTACTATCTACTGATTTTTCAAAAAATTGCTGTAGTCCGAATGCCGTTGTTGGACAAAATCAGCTGTTGCTCCTCGTTGCTCCAGGTCTGCAGCGCCGTTTCTCGCTCTGCCGCTGATGCAGCAGCTGAGGCAGTCTGGGCTGCAGCGGAGCTGCAGGAGCAGAGCGAACGGCACTGGCCCAGCTCCTGGGAACGAGGCGTGAGTCACGTGAGTCACGTGAGTCGTGTTACAAGTTGTAGATGGGTGAAGTTTGGGTGGAAATTCAGGTTGACGATTTCGGTGAGTTTTGTTGAGAACTTGGAAAAAACCAATTTATGCTAAGTTAAAGTTGATGTTTGTATTGCTTTCATTGTTTTCGACGTCCTGACAACCAACTGTACTACAAATACAATGCAAAAACCAGGCAGCTGGCGACGCCAGGGGCTCTTGTTCTCACTTGGGCAGGTGATGTGATGATGAAGCAGCAGATTCCCAGTGACCTCCTGAACAGCAAGAAGCTGTACCTTGGTTCAGAAGCCGATCGAGCCAGGGCGCCGGCGCAGAAGCTCCTTTTGGCACTGCAAGAAGGGGGTCGTTAAATTTCCGAGCATAATGATCAACAAGGTCCATCCGTCTATCCATACCATCTCAGCTTTCCCGATGGATGGCCTCACAAGAACATTTTTCCCGTTTGTTTCCACTTTTCCATTGCCCCAGAGTGGTTGTAGATGTTGTGGCTATTGCTATAGCTTCTGCCTCAGGCACGCCGCTTTGGATGATTTGCTTGGCAGTGGACGCTGGAGCACGGAAGGACTAGAGGATCTTGGTTGGGTCACTTGCCATAAGTCGAGTCCCATCGAATTGGAACGAACTGAAAGATTTTCTTCTGCATTGAAGCCACTGGAAACCAACTTTGCACTCCCTGATTTCTGCTATGTATTGCTATTTTCTAAAAACTCAGGCACCGATGCGCTTTCCGGCCTCCAAGCTGCGCTGCCGCACAGCAAAGGCAACTTGGGACGTCACTCAGCTTTGCACTGTCAGTCATCTTTGTACGGCCTTCAGAGCGAAGTTTCTTGAACGACAGCAGATGTAGAGACGCTCAGATTGAAGAAACCTTTCCTCAGCGCACTGAACTCGTCCATACTGAGGTAGAAAACACCAGGGTGGAGGCATGGGATGGTGCAGCGGCGCAGCGTAGAGTCTTCATAGCGAGTCATGAGCGGTCCTGTGATCGTCCGTGCAAGGCACCCTGCCAGTACCATTTGGATGGCTCTTGGTACCAGCATCGACTTTTTTGTCCTCAACAAGCCGTCATTATTTGTGTCATATTAACAGAGTCTCGTCAGATGGGAGGAAGGGTCCAGCTATGGAGTTTCACAGAGACAGCTGGTGAGCTCTCTACTGGCCCTGGGCTTGTGCCAAACTGCTGTAAAGGATCAAAGATTTGATTGTCCAAAATTGTGAAATTCTATGACCAAGGACACGGCGATGGGCGGTGCTGGTACTGCCGTGAAGCTGGCTTCACATTTTCACATGGCTCAGCACCTTGTTGAAGCTGGAGAAGATGGCTTGGATCATGCGAGCTTATGCAGGGAAGCGCAGGCCAGTGATGTTAGCAGATTTGACATGATTCAGTTGCTTGCAAGGTTGGAGACTGTAGGATTGCCATGGAGCAACACCCTACAGTGCCGCCGTTGGTCCATGTCATGCATGTATCCTAGGGATATCCTAAAATGAGCAGTCGGTGATGAATGAAGGCCCTTGATGTTGAGCAGCACCCGGAGTACGAGATCTACTGTCGCTTGCTTTGAAGACAGTCTGTTCGCATCCATCCATTCACAAGGGTGCGCACATTCACAGTGGCTTGGCATTTACAACAAACGTTACAATCCTCCAATCCACTTCTCAATGCAAAGGCAATGCCGGAGATGTTCTGCTGCTTCATCCACATTTGGCGCACAGTAGTACAACCAACGTTCGATTCGGACGTGATGTTCGCTTGGCTCTCACCAAGAGGGCCTACTGGACCACAGGCATGGAGATTTACTTGGCAAGTGTCAGTATGATGCGATGAATGTTGGTTGTTGATGTTTGTTGCAATTTTGGAGACAACACCTTCTCATCCCTTCTCAATGTCTGCAACATGCTGCAGAGGTCCAGCCACCAGAGCTGGTTCTTTGATGCCAGTGGAGTTCCCTTTGTCTTGGGCAGCAACAAAGCGAACGAGGTGCCAATTTTCAGGAAATGATGAATCCATGGAACAGGATGGAAGAGGATGGAAGAGGATGGAAGAGGATGGAACATAATGGGACAGGGGGCGGAGTGCAACTTTATGACATGGAAAAACATCGGATGGATCTTTGTCCTTTGGATGTCAGTACTGGTACGCGGCTAGGCAGGAGTTGGACACCATCGTGGAGAACGCACGCCGAGCGGTGATGCACATTGGAGACTCTTCTGTGATTCCCTGGCAGACCTTGAAAGAAGAACTGATCCTCGAGGCGGGTGTGATGGCGTTTCCCTTCATCACAACATATTCTATTTGTGTGACATTTAGCACTTTTGGTGACATTTCTGAAAGATAGATATAGTCTGGACAACCACATTTTATGATTGCTGCCACTGCTCTAGAGCTGGGGTGGGTATTGTGATGGTTGATCACGCAGAATGGAGGCCCCAGTCGCTACCATTCAAGATGTGGATGCGCGACTGGCTGAGTGTGCTGAATCTTGTTCGCATTGTTGGCATGTTGAGATTCTAAACAAGTTCTTTTTTCAGCCTGATACGATCAGAAAATTGGCAGCTCCATCCACTCCATCCTTGACAGATCTTCTTCGTCCACCTGTTTGATGCTGTCTGCCGAGGCCCTTTCCTCAGGGTCAGAGTCCGGTTGCAACATCGATGTGGGCTGTTTGCTTCTGACCACCGAGACCCTGCAACATATCGTTAAGGCACCTTGGGCACGTTGCAACGTTGTTCAGCTGCCCTCAATCACTTCCTGGGCAGGTCGTAGCCAAGACTGATGACATGTCGAAGGTCCGGGTGGTGGAAAAGTTTTGGAGGTTTGGCTATTAACAGCAGTAGTCTGGAGAGGGTCATTGCTCATCAACAGCAGTAGTTCCTCATTGTACTGGTATTATGATGTGATATGTCTATTTGGAACACCAACCTCTTTGGATTGCTCAGCAACATTGGAAGTGATGATGAGCCTTGTCCTCCGGCTACCTGCCAGGAGTGCTGCTTGGGTTTGGCACGCTGTGGCCTGGGCCCAGTGACTTGGTCTGAGGAATCTTCCATGTCTTGCAAACATTTTATGGTAGTTGACCTGCTTGAAATTCCTGAAATCCTATGTTTGACGACGATTTCTTTTTTCCAGAAAGTCGCCCTGAACCAATCTAGATTTCACTGCAACTGTCCCTCTGCCCTCTTTGTGAATAGTGAGCTTGTAGGCGTGGAGTTGCTTCATTGTATTGCCAGATCAACGCAACCAGTGCCAAGAGTATAGAATAGTTATTTGGAAAGTAGTGGCTAAGATGGACGGAAATACCAATCTATTCATGAGCAAAAATCAGTTCAACAAAAGATATTTGGAACACATGACAGCAGCCTCTGACAATAAGGCTGGCAGTTCTGCGCTTGGTCGTTTGCTGCAAGCTCCATTGACGCTTAAGCGTCTTTTGCTTCAAGGTGCAGTTTCACCTTGGTGCCCAGAGTTTCATCGTAGGAAATTGGGAAAGCAATGTAGATTCCGCAGGTACTGGGTTTTCCTGAGCGTTGACAAACTTGCAGAGGCAATGCGATGGGAGATGGTGGAGTTGTAGCATTGCTCGCGCTTGCAGCTGAAACTTTACGTCCCTTAAATGCAGGAATTGAGATTCATCAGAATTCTGGCAACATTGGATGGGTTGACCCTTCTTTCCTGTGAGCAAGAAGCAAGAACTCTCGGAAATTGTGCAGGACAAGGTGTCAGGATTTCAATTTCTGGATTTCGCATTGAAGAAACGAAGTCCAACGAGGTGCAGTGGAGACATTGTCGTTGAGCTCCAACGAGTTAACTGAGATCAGCTTGGAGGCGTTGGTAGATGCCCTGGGCCACAGCAACTTGCCGGGCGCTCAGTGGGACCAGTGGGATTCAACAGTTGCAACACTTGGAGCCCAGGCAATGTCTGAAGCTCAACGACAACAGCATCGGGGCTGAAGGTGGCTCTCTGACGACTTGTTGAAACACTGAAGAGGGATGACAAAGGCTCTTTCGTCAGATTGCAAAGAGAGTAAGGGGCGATGTGCCATTGGAAACTCTCATGAGTCAAAATGAATCATTCCTGGAATCACCCAGTTG
Source organism: Symbiodinium sp. clade C Y103 (assembly GCA_003297045.1). Taxonomy (NCBI): domain Eukaryota; class Dinophyceae; order Suessiales; family Symbiodiniaceae; genus Cladocopium; species Cladocopium sp. clade C. Next base: position 64,706 of record BGPT01001673.1, on the reverse strand, counting down.
TATTCCAACAATGGAATTATCATCAGCTCAGCTGCATTCAGCTGCAGCCCATGTTGTTTGCAGGTGCTGATGCTCTAGCACGCTTGGTCTCCATGCCGAGCCTGCGGCATTTGGAGCTTCGCAACTGCCCAATCAAGGCACCGGTGCCATGAAAAGGATCCATGTACCAACTCAAGGGCAGCGAAATGAGGAATGGTCAAAAACTATTATTACCATATTCTGGGAGAGTAAACATCCAGCTATACCAGCTATTTTAGGGTACACAAAGTGGTGCCAGGGTCTTGACTCATCGCCAAATCAGTTGGGCCAGGATGAAGGCATATTGACTGTGAAGGAGAACTTGGAGAGCTCTCACCTGGAGGATGGGCACTCAACTACAGTTGCACTGTTTTTAATCTTGCACAGATGGCTTTGACCCTTCTAACTTCTACCTTTTAAGATCTTTAAGTATGTTTTGGAGTAATGGTTGGCAGTACAATGTATAGGGTCAAAGATAGTTTTCTCAACTGCATTGACTCTTCGTTTGAGTGAGAAGCTGAGGAAGAACACTGTCTAACAAACTTTCTAACAAACTTTCATTTTGCCTTGTTGCAACGATTCCAGGTTCTAGACCTGGAAAGAACACGTCTCAGTGACCCCGCAGCTGTCATGCTCAGTGAGATGCTGATCGAAGCCCGGCTCTCAGGATGTCTCAGGCAATGACTTTCTATTGCATGAGAATCAGAATCCTGCAAGTTGGAAATGGAAATGGTTTGGCAAACCATGACGAATGTCGAATTCTGCCACCCTGCGATGTGCTGAGGCGTTCCCCTTCCTCCGCTGCCTTTCGCTGCGGGCTTGTCGCATCACGGACCAGGGTGCGGTTCCCCTTCTGCGCGCTGCCTGCGGCAGAAGCTTCCAGAGGCCGTGGGTAGCCACAAGTTGTAACACGGTGCACACGGTGCACATGCAGATGTGCGATTGCGGGACGGGTTCGAGAAAAAGAGCACCTCAAGATAAATCTCAGGATATTCGAAGCTGTTCCCTGAAATAGTTTATTTTGAGGTCGTTGATTGCTCACCTCCAGTTTTTCCTTTGCACTGTTGTAAGTCTTTGTTGCGGGCAGGCTGGATCTTGGGCGGAACTTTGTCGGAGACGGTGTAGTAAAGGCCTTTGCAGACCTTCTTCCAGATTTCGAAGAGGGCTTCTTGCCTTTCGCGATGATGATTTGCTTTGTGTTGGTTATCCCACCACATACATGAAACAGCCAGCGGCGATGAATGATCAAGATCCCCATTGAAGCAACCATTTTATCGCCGCGTTTCATGAGGGCTTTCTGAACTGCTGACATGTCGCCAAGTCGGTTTCTCGAGGAAGAGGACTTGAGGAGCTGCTCTTGGGCACCAATCAAGTCACAGACGTTGGAATTGAGATGCTTTGTGATGGCTTGGTCAGCTGCAGGGGAACCGTGAGGTTTATGAACTTCACCAGCAGCCTGGAATGGTTGCATTTAGCAGGATTTTGCCACGAACCTTCGGGAAGGTAAGAATTATGAAGTTGTCATTATGAAGTGATGGTTCCGCCCAGATGATCCCACAACTGAGGCAATCTTCTGAAATCGCAGTCTCTGCAGCGCATGACGGCCTTCCTGGATCTTTGCTGTTCCAAGAAACAGCTACCGCTTTGGGGCTTGGATCTCACTTACAACGACATGTCGGTTTCTCGGCCGAATGTGGATGCTGCATGATGCTGCAGTATTGTAGTTCTGACGAGAGATGGGTATTTCTTGAGGGATCGCCACAAGGGAAACGATTCGATCTTACACAAGGTCGTGTCTGAAAACCACTATTTTTTGTGTCCAAAACTGGTAAAAAGTGCTCATTCTGTGTTGCACCTAAGGTGGAGTTGGTTCAGCAGTTTCGGGCAGCTGTGGGTCGACTCTCCGAGACGTTCTCCAGGGAAGATTCCTGGAAGTGGGAAAGGTGTTTCACTGCAGGATGTGGCTAGCTGAGACACCTTGGTGAACAGAGAATATCTTGGTGGAGTTTGGACACTTGGCAGCCAGTGAGTTTAAACCAGTGGGAAAAGGAGTAGCTCAAAATGTTTTTTTCTTCCAGGCACCTAAGATTTCCATGTTCTACGATGATATCAATCAAAAGTGTTTAACGGCAATATTAGTTTTCCGTGTTTGCACAGTTATGGAATCTCAACAACACAAATTTGTATTTTTAGCTGGGTCGGAGTCGAGGTTACTGGCAGATCGTTAAGTTGTTTTCTTGTTGAGATCAAGCTGCTTGCTCGTCAGTCTCTCGGTCTCTAAACTTGCCACCGACACTACCTCATTCTTTTCACCTTTGAGGTGTGCTGGACAATCTATGAAGAGCCAAAAGGCTTGGGCAAGACCATGGTGTTCCACGTACCGGAAGGCACTGCTGCTCAGTGCTCGGGCATTTTGCCGTGTCACGATCAGAGATGGACGTCCGCAAAGTCCGGGGCACTGTGGGGCACGGCCAATGCTTTTGGGACCTCGAAGATCGATTGAAGGTTGGCATCAATCTGCCCAAGCTGAAACCTGCATGCTGACGCCTTGGAAACCAATAAGATGTTGATGCCTGCATCACAGCATGCGGCTCCACCACAAGGCAATCGCCCAGCATCACCAGCACTAACAACCAACCAACACCAGCAGCACCAGCAAAAAACAGCGAGCCAGCTCCAACAACCAACAGGAGACGTTGATATTTACAAGTCTGGATCATTGGCGACGAGCAGCGGAATTCTGCCGGCCGTTGTCTGCAGATTGGGACGTGCAGTTTCACCCGTATCTCCGTGACGTCGTGACGAGCCTCAGTTTCCCAAGGGTGCCAAGGCAATTCTGCTTGGAAGCCTTGCGGACATGGAAAGAGACAAATTTGATGCATAACTTCGCCCGGTGTGGGAGGAAGGGCTTTGGGATGGTACTTGGCCCAGCGGCTGAAGCTGGAGGCACCTGCCGAGTTTTGGATTCCCGTGCAGGGCAACGTGGTAGCAGATGCTGTGCCCGATGTGGTTCCCCATCGGTTGTCAGAGTGCTTGTCGCTCGCTTTCCAGCCCAGCAAAGGATTGGGTGCAGATGGAAGATGAAGAAAGGGTATGGTGGTCAGCGGGCATTTTCAGGATAGAAGGCACCACCGAATTTCGATGCCGGTGTCATCACTCCTTGGAACCCCTACATGTGGAAAGTCACCCTGTTGCTGGTGGATGTTGAACCCCCCGTCTGGGCCCTTCAGTTGTACCTCGCAATGTTGGATGTTCAAGGTCGCAGAAACAGCTCGCCTGACACTGTTGAACAGATTCTGATCGCAACAGTGGCGTGCAAGAAGTCAACAGACGCAGACATGTAGCAACTGCAGCGTAGGATACCGTACGGAGGCAGCCTGACGTATACCTTTATTGACAACTTCCACTTAGTTCAGTGCATGGAACAGCACTGAGGGACAAGTCCTTTTTCTCCACCTGAGAAATCAAGTCAACTTCGCTTTGCTTCTTGTTCCATGTTGTCCCAACCAAATTGAGCGGGCCACCATTCCTTTCCATCCGTCGTGTCGTCCGACTGTCGCCATGGCCCACCTCGTGGGATTCCACCGACACCTGCGGTGCACTCTTCGGATTGACATTCTTCGAGCTCCTTGAGGAGTCTGTCAGAGGAGCTTGTAGTCTAGGACAAGCTGTTGCGAAGGAACAACCCTCACACGCCTGACACTAGGATACAATATGATAGAATAGATTTCAGAAAATCATACTTTGACATACTTTGATTATTAAATCGTTTAACATCGTTTAACTATTAATTATCGAAATGGATTCCACAGAGCCTCCCAAATTTGGGTGAAGTGCATCACACAGAGCCACTGTTGCTGCTCACTTCAGGAGACTTTTCCCCAGTGCCTGGGAGCTGAATGGAAGCAGAAACTTGGGCTGTTCGCAACCTGCATCTGGGTTCTGTTTTTGTTGGGAATCACTTCATTCAGGAGTCATGAAGTGATGTACACATACATGACTTAAAGCAACCTGGATTTCAAATGCGGAGTTTCCCTGCAAGGCCTAGACATTTCTTGGAAGGACTAGACAAAGAAATGCACTTTTTCAGACTAGATTTATTGACTGACAACGCCTTGCACTGCGAAACAAATTCGTTTGGAAATGTTATAGCAGCATTGGCCAGACTCTCTGTGGGGGTAAGGGCAACTCTTCCGTTTTTTGTCGTTTTTTTAAATGAGTAATGTAGATGCCGCTTCCCAAAGCCCTGTTTGCCATCTTGGTACTAGTTGACCTAGGACTACTACAAAGTCTTGGGTGTGGACCCGTCAGCGTCGTCGAAAGACATTGGCAAGGCGAGATTGAGCCCCACTGGCACAGCCATGAAACATTAGAGCTACAGAACATTTCTGAATCATTGGGTTTCCTGGAACATCCCTCATCATGAGTGTTCTCTTGCAAGTCTGACGGTTCAAAGCTGTGCCAATGTCAACCAATGAAATCTAGAATAAAACTGTGCTACTCTATGCTTCGAGAGCGCCCCTTTTTCAGGCCTTCCGCCAGTTGGCACGCAAGGTGTGGGGATTGGTGGCAATTTGGATTGCAGATGTTCTTCACCATCACCATCATCACCATCATCAATCCTCATCCTCATCCTCATCCTCATCCTCATCCTCATCCTCATCATCATCATCATCATCATCATCATCATCATCATCATCATCATCATCATCATCATCCCATGCAAAGCTGCATTCAATTTTTGCATTTTTCAGTCGGTGGTTCTTCTTCACCGCTTCTCTGAAATGTCGACTGTTGCAGCCATGAGACATCCACACAGCACTTCAAATTCGTTGAAAGGGCCCGAAACACGAATAGAATGGTCACTGGTCGGGGGTGCGAACACCTACCCATTCTGTGGTTGTTTGGTTTTGAATGGTTCTTCCTAGTTTCTAAAAGGCAGTTTCAGAAATAACAATTGTCATTTCAATTTCCATATCATCTGCCACACCACTTATTCCCATACCCACCCACACCCCCAACTCAATGAGTTTGACCCCAACACCATCCGAATGGGCATGCAAAATGCCTAACACATCATAAAACACCAAGCGCTGTTGCCATTGCCAGGTTCATCCAGACAAGTTGCCCCCGGGCAGCTCCGAGGAGACTCAGCTCCAAGCCAAACACCGCTTTCAACAGGTGGGGACTGAGCAGAGGGGCTCACATTTGGTAGAATTACTCAAAAATCTTGCCAGAAAATATGGAATACTCTTACTGTAGTTATATGGCAGATTTTTCCAAATTTTCATATTTTCCATATTTTCCATATTTTCAGTCGATATTTTCCATCGTTGTTTTCCAATTTCATGACATGTTTTCCAAAGATCAACGATCAGGTTGCCAAGGCCTGGGAGGTGCTGGGAGACCCCCAGCAGCGTTCCCTCTACGATGCGCAGCGATGTCCCGCACCGGCGCAGGTGGCAGCAGCGGAAGTTGCCTTAGGGTTGTACCAACAAAGACATTTCTCAGATTATGATACATGAAGATATATACATTATATAGTAGATAAAAATATATGTAGATTACTGTAGATTAATGCAGATTATATCATATAGGATGATACCAACACCCAACACTTAATTGGATAGTACTGAATGATATTGAATGAACATATTAAGATTATTAGTTGGATAATACTCAATGATGTTGGACTTGAGTTGGGATTTTGTTGTGTTCCAGCTGGCTGGCAAGGCGCAACCAAGTGATGCGCCGAGCATGTGGCGAAGGTCAAGGGCTGCGCAGAGCGCGCCGGATGCCGAGGCGGAGGAGACGTTGTCTCAACGTGAAAACGAAAGGTGAAAACTGCTTCGTGGCGTCGTTAGCAAAGAACAGAAGATGATTTACATGACATAACAATCTCTTGTGATTCCGATTTTTTCCATTTTTTTTCTGGTTTTACCTCCAGCAAGATGCATTTTCAAGCTTCGAGGAGCGGCGCTACCGGGAAGAGATGCGGCAAGCCAAACGAGAGGACAGGGCCTGAACGGGCCTGAGGGCTCCGTCAGGCTGTCCTGCAATGATCCGAAAAGTTGGTATGCCATGGGTCCAAGCGCTGATTCTTGTTAGAATAAAATGTCATTGAAGTGGTGGCTCTCCCGCTTCCACAAGTGCTGCCGCTTTAGCTTCGGGGGTCATGTTGGTGACCATGATGATGTTGGTGAGCGGCGATGACGATGATCCACAATCATCCTTGACCGCCTCCTGTGTCAAGTGTCAAGGGAGTAGTTTTCCATATTTTTCCAACGTGAGGGTATTGCACAGAAGCGAAGAACAAACTTTTTTCATATGTGCAAGAACAGTTGAACTCCGATTCGCGGCGGCATGAGACCTGAACGTGATTTCTTGCTGACAAAGGAGCAAAAGAGAGAAAGAGAGGCAGAAGAGGCCCGCAAGGACCCGGCAAAGGAAACACGGCTATCGGACTGCAGCAAATGCCAGGCAGAACATATTGGGTTTCTTTGATGGGTCGAAGCAAATCGAAGCAAATCATTGCTTTCATCACACAAAGAAATCAACAATGATTCCACTGATGATAGATTTTCAATCTTTGGAGGAGAAAGAGCGCGACAAGACAGGTGGTTTGGGTGGTCACTGGGTGCCCCCCAGCAGCTTCGCTGGCTCACCCGAAGGGCCAACGCGCTCAGGCAGAGGGCTGTGGGCTGTGTGGCTGAAAATCCACAAAATTTCCGATTTTGGCAAAGACACATATCAAACAAGTTGGATTTCTTTTAGCGCAGCTGGTTCTTGTATTTTTTCTCCCATATATATACTTTCTAGTGATCGTTCTCGAACATACCCCATGAATGGGGGTGACTCGATATAAAGATTGTCATTGATACACGGCAGCAAACTTGCCCTGAGAGGTGGAATTCACCATTGGGCTGGTTGGTCAGCAGCTCGAGATGAAGATGTTTGCCACCCTTTGCTTCAGCATATTTTTTTGTATTTTTTTCTGTGGTCCTGGTTTTGTTGCCTTTTTTTGGTTTTGTCGTTTTGTAATTCCTTTCCGGGAGGTCTGGTTTTGTGTGTTTCATATTACTTAGGGAATTGAAGTGGTCCTTCAGGCCATGGGCCAAGGTACATAGTGAAGCTTCCAGCGTCTTGAGCTTTGACCTGAACATTGAAGCTTGGCACAGCATGACGCAAGTGGAGGGGCTGTATGGAGCTGGCTGAGTTTCACCATGACATAATTCAGTGTAGCCCTTGTTGAAGGTCTACATGGTGACAACTCAGAGGTTCGGAGAGAACTTTCTTAGCACGGCAGGGTTGGGTGGTTGTTACTGAAGTGCACGCATGTGATTTTTGTTGACAGGAGCCGGATAGAGGATTTCTGTCATTTTGACAGATCACCACAGATTCTGATTTTTCTTGAAGCCTCTGAGGACCTAAATGATTTGGATCTACGTTTCGCTGAGAAGCTCTCTGCAGAAGATGACTGGGAGGAGGTCTGGGAGATGCGGAAGAAAAGCCCCACCCCAGTCCCTTGACAGCAGCACAGCTTGGTGGGACTGCATGGCTGATTTGTTGGGGTTTGATTTTAGTGGGAACCCTTTGGGTAATTGGTTGTTGGACATCAAACCTTCCACACGCAGACGAAGCTTCTTAAGTCAGGAGAGGATTGCACATTTTGGTGTTGACCCACTCCACTCGTACCCTGCAGACCTTTGTGAGATTTGGGTTAGTAATCCCCCTCCAGAAAAAAAAAACATATATGGATATTAAAATGGATGATTTGGGGGTACCCCTATTTTAGGAAACCTCCATATCCCAAAGTCAAATTCAATAGGACACATGATTCACATGATGATGTTTATAATATAGGACACATATATCTTTTGTCACATAATTCAAACATTGGTGACACAATAAGCATCAAATTCTCACCAATTCTGGGGGCCAATGGTTTTTCGGTCGACTCCATCAGGAGACCAGCTCCCCAGTTTCGCCGCTGCGGGGTGGAGCGGATGCTGTAGCTCGACCCCGCTGCCGTTGCACAGTACAGTGAGCCAAAAAGAGGTTGGGATGGAACGGATTGGAATTTTGGATGATGATTTTGGAATGATTTTGGAATGATATTGGATGATTTTTTATGTGCAGCAATCATGTGATTATCTTGGATGATGTTAAGGATGTTGGAAAGTTTGGCGAGGTCATCCTGTTTGATGCTAGGAAACCTTGGCACTCAATCTCATAGAAACACGAGTTGCACAACTAGAAATGACTTGACTTGTGTTTGGCTTAACGGAGAAGGAAAAGCATTCTGTGCGGGTTTGAAGCCATCAACTGCACACTATCATGGCTTGTCATGGCCCCAAGTATGACTGTCATTGATCAGCACTGATCATTTGAACACTTTACAGTCCTCAGAGCTTTGCATGATGTGGACTCGGATTGCTTGCTCAGGCTTCTGTTGGATAGACGTTTTGTATGCTTCGTGTCAATCGTGTCGATCCAAACCAAAACCAACAGTCGCGGCTTTTGTTTGAGAATGTTGTCCCATACCACGGTACTGGAATTCTTGCCATGGAGCAAGATTTGGCATTTGGCAGCTACGAGCGGCTCATGGAGAGAGACTGCCCTTCAATGGCACAGAAACCCACATTCAGCGCGCTGCTTGAAGTTTAATGTCAGTGGCAATGCTTGTTCATTCAGCTGCAACCTCTCGTGTAACAGTATGATTGCGGGACAGCACCATGATGTCATATTGTCCTTCGCTGGGCTCTCTGCGAGGCGGAATCCCGATCCAGAATTTCGCTGGGTGTGGCAAGTTGGTGATAAAAACTTTGATGAAAACGATGATCGGTCTTGGTGGAGTGATTATGAGTACCCCTATGCTGCTGGCCTTTACATCTGTGGATACACGAACCAACCAGATTTTTTTAAGAAGATGGAACTTCCTCCCGGAGTCGAAGGTCCGGGTTCCCACAAAGTTGAGCTGAGATTCAACCTGGGGGATTATGACTACAGCGATGACGACATTGGATTGGTGATAGATGGTCATGCAATGGACACCGGACCTGGACTGGGTATGAAGGGCTCTGGTACGGGCAGCATCAAACTCGGCCGCATCGTTCAAAGCTCCAGGAGGCAGCTTCGGGTCAAAATCGTTCCATTGGGCTCAGTCTGCATATGGAACGAAGAGGCAAGATCAGAAGGACTAAGCACCTGGCAGTATTGGTCTGATAGCAACGAAGACTTTGACTGGTGAATCAGTCTTGATTGCAGGTTAAAATGATTTGACTCTGCAGTTTGCCACTTCGTTGTATGCCTCAGCCTTGCGGGCTGTCAATAATTGGTCTTCATAGTCTTATGTTCAAGAGCATTCATTCCGGGGACCCCTTATTCTGGAAAAGGGCAATTGTTGTCTTTGAATCTATTGTTTCGGAATCTGTCGATGCCAAGTAGCCAGACCTGAATTCTTATTCCCTAGTCACAAGAGTCCGCCTTCTCAAAATTAAGTGTTGGATTTGCAGTTCCCTTTACTCAGCAGACCAGGATATACCAGGATATAGCTATGGCGGCGCTTGAACTCCTTGAAGGCTTGGATTCAGCCGCAGAACTGAGCTCTACCACGACTAAACCACAATCATGGGACAGGGGGATTCAACCAATTTTTCGTCGCCATCTATTCTTATTAAGGGGCTACGCCCCCTGCCGCCGACCCCTGGAGCTGACCCTGTAGAGCTTGTAGACCGTGTCCGTGATGGGTTCAACTAAATTAGTGAATGACGNTATTAAGGGGCTACGCCCCCTGCCGCCGACCCCTGGAGCTGACCCTGTAGAGCTTGTAGACCGTGTCCGTGATGGGTTCAACTAAATTAGTGAATGACGGTGAATGGACTTTGGGATCAATGTAGAATCAATCCGNAGCTGACCCTGTAGAGCTTGTAGACCGTGTCCGTGATGGGTTCAACTAAATTAGTGAATGACGGTGAATGGACTTTGGGATCAATGTAGAATCAATCCGCCTAAAATCAAGACAGAAGCTCTCCTGTGCGAGTGATGTTGCCAGAGCGAGTGAAACTGCATTTTCCGCTGATTTTCTCATGGCTCTTTGCAGATTCCCCACTGCCTAACGTCGCTTTCTGAACCTACAAGAAAACTGGCTATCTTCCAGGCGTTGAGGCTCAAAAACCGCGCCTTCGCCACAACCAAACATCGGAGCCCTGAAGGCTATCTTCCAGCCGCCNCCTACAAGAAAACTGGCTATCTTCCAGGCGTTGAGGCTCAAAAACCGCGCCTTCGCCACAACCAAACATCGGAGCCCTGAAGGCTATCTTCCAGCCGCCAAGGCCCACAAACGGCGCCTTCGCCACAGCCAAACAGCGGGGCCCTGAAGGACGAACCGGGCCTGCGGGCCACGGCCCCCAGTGCC
>BGPT01001673.1:9134-51775 GCA_003297045.1 Symbiodinium sp. clade C Y103 | reverse complement strand
CCTTTTTTGGCCCCTTCTTGCGAGTGCGGGCGTTCCTGCCTGTCCGCTTTTCTCTTTTGGCCCCTTGTTGCTGGTAATTTAGCCCTTTGTTGCTAGTAAATTTAGCCCTTTGTTGCTAGTAAGTGCTCCTCTAACGCGCTCCCCCTGCTGGCGGCAGGGGTCGGCGGATTTGTAACGTTCGCATGGGCAAGCGCGAAGGCAGTTTTAAAGTTTTTACAGGCCAAAGGTGTGCACGAAGGGGTCCTTTCCTAATGAAACAGGTCCTGCATAGCACGCGTAGTGGATATGCTCCAAGCACCCCCAAGAAACATCAATCATTTGGCCATGTGGGGGTGATTGTGTACCTTAAGAAATTCAGGTTTACTGATGGTTCTTCTGCAAAAAAAATGGTTGCTAGTCAATATGGTGACTTTTCCGAGTTGTGAATGTGGGACAAACCCCATCGGAGACAGCAGATGGCTTTCCTGACATCTAAAGTCATTGAAGGCCTTGGATTTCAGTCAGCATGGATGTTTGAAAGGTATTGAACTGTGGATGAATTCTGGTCAATTCAAGGGGAGCTACAAAAAGGGCTTTATAGGAGCTATTCCGCAAGACCAGGGCGGTTTAGCGCCCCTCTCTTGTTAAGCCTTATTTTAAGCGTACCAGCTGCCTGTCCCTTCGACAGCTGTCGATTTTGGAGGTTTTCCTCGTGGGTGAAAATGGCGTCGACCCCAAAGATTGTGTGCCTTGGAAGTGCACTTGTCGGGTTTGAGATGTTTGAGAAGATCAGACAGGTGAATGTCGTGAATGGGGAATGGCATGAAAGCCTACAACGGCAAAAGCTGTTCACGTCCGCACAGAATTTATTTTTCATGTTGCCTTTGTATTGCTTGTCCAAATTGTTGAGCTCGTCAGAAGCAAATCAATGCCTAGTTCCCGTCAACCCCAAGCCCCAAAGCGTTTCGGGGAGAATTTGCAACGGGCAAACTGCTTGATTCATCCAGGGTCAGCAGGTAGATGGCATGAAGACTTCAGATCTACACATTGGGTATATAACATTTTCTTGTCGTCCAAGAATGTTTGCCTATTTCAATGTCTTGAACATGGCCTGATCATCGTGATGCAGTCCGCAAAAACAGGAGGGTGTAAGACTATATAATATGCACGAGATCTTGTCAAGTATTGACGGCCATGTCTGAATACGCAGGACTTTGCGTTCAACAAATGTCTCGAGAGTCTCAACTGAAGATGCTAATTCTGTAGCCCATTAGCACTAGCGGTCACGAGCTGTAGGCATTTTCAAAAATTGCTGGCCCTCAAGCAGTTGGTTTTCATTACTTCATTGTTTGCCACTGCGGTTCTTGTCCGGCGGTATGAAAGACCTCAACAAATATCGGGATTTGACCACAATGGCGATACAACATAGATGATCAATGATGGTGGGTTGGTAGTAGATTCTTGTAGCTTCGAAACATGATCCAGTTTTAATCTGTCCATATTCCGAAGAAAAGGCTCCGAGAGCAGATGGTGAGTGTTAATCTGATGGCAAGCAGTGAGGTCAAAATTATCAGCCCCCCAAATGGATGGTTTAGTTTAATACCTATAGTTTACTACAGTTATACCATATATTTTCCATAAACCACAGATTTCACCAATTTGACCCTTGTCATCCCTTGTCCATGACCTCCTGAGGTCGACATCCACAACCCCCGTCGCTTCTCGAGCCTGGAGCGAACCTTTGCAATGCGTGGCGTCCGACATTTGGATCCGTTGGTGCCCGTGGCACCGGGAACACTGCCGAGGTGAGGATGAACGCCTGATGGCCTTTGGAATAGGGAAACTGCGACCCATTTCAAGTATCCAGGCATGGTGACTTAGGCAATTGCGGCTGGACTTCATGGAGTATTTGAAGACCAGAGACCTGATATAGCTTCAGTATATCTTCAGGTTTTGATATGACAAACTCTTTAAGATGATGATAGTCATCAGCGCCCCTTCCCCAACAAAGGCATATTTCCGCCTCTACTTTCCAGGCCGGGCTCAATGGGCTACAGCAGCAGTTCCAGTACAAGGCTGGGTGTTGTGGATTCAGTTGGGAGTCAAGTTGGAAGCCTTTTGTTCTGTATGATTGAGGGTTCACCCCATGCCTATGCCATTTGAGTTCACACTGTGAGTTGCCGGATGTTGGGCAGCACAAGAGAACCTGCTATGCGGCTAGCAGTTCTTCTACATAAGAATAGACATGATCATGATGCAATTTCATGACAAGAAAGCGTGACCAGAAGAGGGGTCTCGTAGATTCTTGTAGTCTTTGCAACCACACAAGTGTGGAATGATTAGTTACAATCTTATGCTGAGATTTATGCTATGTGTAGTTACCTCTTTTCAGTGCTTACTGGAAGGGGCCCATCAGTTTTTTCTGCTGGGGACCACAATTTCTTTCCGAGGACCATATCTGACTTTGCACCCATCCCAGCTTTTCGACCCGTGAGCTGATTGGAGCATGGAGCCGGACCCTCCAAGCATTGCAAACCTGCAATGAAAGTGTAGTGTCAAAAGTTACAAAGATATTGGCTTGTTGTTCTTGCTACTTAATTCTACAAAAGAATATTTTCACAACGTAACGCCTAAGCTCCAACACCATCTAACAACATATCCTCTTCCATCTTCCCATGGGGTTGGTGCTTTGGTGGTTCGCGGACAAAGCGAAATCAAATTGCCAGCTTTGATTTCTTGTTGGGCATTGTTGCCTCCCGAAGCACCTTCCATGTAGCTGAGTGGAAACCTCGAAATAGGGAGGTTTCAGCTGTGGCCAAATGTGCCAGCAAGCGGAAATGTGAGAACGTCGCTGTAGCGGAAAACACTTGCTGAAGATGCGTTGGCCAAGAGCTCAAGTGGCGACTCGTGTCCTTACATGAGTATTGTGCTCTGGGGCTGCTGATGCACAGCCATGTGTTTCTGATCCACAAAGAATCAATTAGGATGTTTGCGGTACAACCACTAAAGACATCTAACGACATTTCGCTCGCTTGAACCGTGCGACAATTCATGCAAGCCAGTCCTTGCCCAGACGATAGACAGGTTCTATCTGGATTTGCCCAAAAATGATGGACACCCCCCCAAAAAAAGGGAAAAACAAAGGTGGAAGACGATGATCAACCATCAAATGTTTGGGGTTTTCCCATCTTTTTCACATAGTTTGTCCCCAGATTGTTATACCCATGGGTTCCTCCCCAGGTTTTCCCAGCAGATCAGTTGGTCCCTTCCCAGTCTCTCTAGGTCATTGGAACGATCTTTGCGCCGCTGGGATTGATGGTGCTGGAGAGCACTTGGCTCAGGCACTGGGGCACGTGGGGCACTGGGCGCGGAGCTGGGCTGAATCCAAGGATCCACTGGTTATGTCAAAAAAAGTGAAAAACACATAGGATTGGACTATGTATATCTATGTATATATATAATTCTCTATATACATATATATTTATACTATACATATATGTAAATCATATGTGTAGGCTTGGTTCATTTCAGGTTGGCGTTGCAGCAGTTGGAAACAACCTCTATGTGAGCGACTGGTGTAGAAGAATCGAATATCATTGGTTGTTTGTGGTGGTTGTATGTCCCTCTACCGTTGGCCTCTGCTCCTGCCAATTGAGGAAAGCCTCAATAATCTACGATTACAGTAGGTATACTGTGTGCATATGGATTTGTCCTGGGGTATACCCCTCGTAAATGGCAATTTTTGTATAGGGAACCTGATGATTGACCAGTGGATTTAGGGGTGCCCCAATTTGTCAAACATGTAAAACAAATGGATCTAAAGCACGTGCTCCCTTGTGAAATTTCTGGGGGACCTCATGTAGCCAGGGCCTCTGCATGGCAGCTCAAAGCTCAGAGCCAGTCTGTGCTAATGAAATGAGTGGACACTTGAGAGAACCAGTTTTCCAACAACATCAGTCATATCTGGATCATGATGGATCTATGAGAAATAGTTTCGTTATAACAACTGCTTCATCAACTGTTGCATGAGGCAGTTAAACAGTTAATCATTCTATTTCCCAATTGGTGGCACAACATTCCGGCGCATGATTCCAACTTTAGCTGTCAGCTTTTGTGCAAAAGAGGCTTCCGACATTGCTCATATAAATCATCAAAAGAGAGCATTTGACGGTTTACGCAACCATTATTGCCTTATCCACCAAGTGCTTTCCGTTTTTTAGATAGTTATTTTTTGGGAAAGTTCGCAGATCCCAAACTTTTGTATTTTTCACCAAGGCATTACCTCATGGTGGGACCAAAGTGTGAATGCTCAGTTCTGCAGTGTGTTTGGCATGTGCTTCAGCTACCAAGCAGCTGGGATTGTGTAGATGTCAAAGTTAGATTGGTCTCGTCGAAACATGCTGATCAAGTATTGTAAAAGTGAAACAAAATGGATCATTGACCTCCCTGCGCACAGAGCAACTTTTCGTTTGGGAACAAGTTCGGCCTCTGGGAAAAAACTTAGAATCCTCGTCATTGGTGACCCTCCTGGCAGTTGGAGGTACTGGTAACACTGAGACAATCACGGTGACGGCTCCAGCACCGAGAATGGAATATCCCACAGTGCGATCTCAACTGCTGATTTGGGGGTTCAAAACTTGGGTCCCGCAAATGGTGGCTGAAGATGAAGCTATGGTTATATATCTATAGTTGTCTATAGTTATCTATAGTTATCTATATTTATCTACAGTATTCTGTAGTATTCTATAGTTACTATGCCAGCTAGCAGCTAGAAGTGTCTTGATATTTACCAGGGTAAGTTTTGACCGCCATACTCTCTTCTGATAGCTAAATTTAGTGTGGCTGCTCAAAGAGGGCAACACCTGCACTCCCAAGAAGCAGTCATTAGAACTTGTGGGCACTGGAGCCCGTTTAAGAATCCCTTTTCCACAGACAGAAGTTCTGGGGATTCTCAGCACTTCGTTCCGCAGGGGCACTGCTTCTATGGACTTCTGGTACAGTTTTTCACCCACTTTATAACAGTTTTATAGCAGCTGAACATCTCAGATGGACCACACTGCAGGCCGCATTGGCGAATTTCTGAGTTAATTTTGGGGCATTTTCTCAAAAGGCGACTCTACAATACGTACCGTAACTACGTAAACGCCCTAATTTTAGATGCAAATAGCAGCTTTAGTGATCTCAAGCATGCCTCAGCTCTTCATGTACACTGTCAGACTCTCAATGCCATGGCATCTCAGTGATCGGCTTTGGTTTCTTAGTCGGATGTGGTTCAACATCAGAAAACAATCTATAAACAGTTCTTTCAAAGTGTCGCGAATGATACTGAAGACTTTTTTGCCAGCCAACTTTGATCTCATCATTGTTTTGTTTAGAATGTTTAGAGCCATGAGTTGTACGGCTTGCCCCTTGCACCTTCACCTTTTTTAAGATTGATATTAAAAGGATTGCATCACCGAAGAGCCCGCAGCAAAAGCCGACAGGGGGAGCTACCCAAAGGGAGTCGTGAGCGAAGAAATATGGCTAGGCCAAAAACCCAAATGGTCCCAAACTCAGTAGGTAAACATCTCCACACAGAATACTCTATTGATGTTTACCATAGTTTCACGATGTTTCATGTTTGTCGATTTTGGAGGCAATTTAAGATGAACTCCAGTTTCAAACTTTTTTTGCAACTGCGCACCTGGGCTGCAGGCTATGTGCAGCTTGAGGTATTGGCTCACAACATGTCCAGGATCTCCAGTTTTGGGCAACGGCGCCCCACAGCAACAAGAATCGGAGTCCTCCAGAGGCAAACGACACCATCCACACTTGTTTGCGACATGAAAGAAATATCCATCCCGATTTCTTCCACCAAACAAAAACTCAAGATGCTTAAGGCAGTCTATGGCTTCCACCATTGCAGCATTGCATCAACCGCCAACGAACGTTCAACGTGGCATCCCCCATGAAGCGTCCCGCCTCCTTGCGCCTGGCTACGGCGCCGTCGCCCATGAAGCGCCGGACGATGGTCAGCAGGCCTCCGAAGCCGTCAGCGAAGGCGGTGACGCGCAGACCTGGAAGCGCCATGAAGCGGAGACTTAGCGATTGCGGGACGACAAGATGGGGGATGAAACTCAGAATTTTCATCCGTTTCTTCCATTTTTTTAGGGGGATAAAGATCCATTTCAATTGGCTTTGATTGTTGTTTCACCAGCTAGTTATTCAGTTATTCAGTATAGTTGCCGTTCCCGACCAACAGGTGATGATTATGAGGAACAATATCTGGATGGAGCAATACTAACCAAGGCCAAAGTGGGTGTTGATGAATCCGAGGCTTGACCACAGTGTACAGTATCAGGGTTCTAATCCGTAGCCATATGAGGAGCTGCAAGTTGGTCTTTTCGAAAGTCATATGGAAAAGAGTCCGTGGCAGCGTTGTTTTCAAAGTTACTACCTAGGTACTGATCCAACGTGTATTGATTTCGGCCAGCTTTGAACCAACAGGAGTTGGCACTATAGATATACATACAGCTTTGGACAACATGCCGGAAACTGGTCGGATGCCACTTGGTATCACTGCCGCCATGCTATGGTGCGTACCATGAATGGTTTTGAAGAGGTCTAGAGTCTAGACGGACACTTTGGCTCTCTCAAACTGGGAAACAAGAGATACTGGCAGTGCCTGGCAGGCCGACTAGGATTCTTTTTGTCCCGCCAGCCTATGCACTTGGCCGAGGAAGCGCGTCGCACCGCGGGGTCGAGCGCCTCTGTCACGACGGGAGGTGAGAGATGGGCTGTGGCTGTGGTTCCGTTAGGAAGTCAACCAGCGGATCGACATTCGTCAACAAGGGATGTTGTCAACCCTGAATTCACAAACCCTGGTCTATTAATTAGGGGTTAACTCCCCGAATAGTGACCATTTGCCACTAAAATTGTAACCTCCCCTTATCTCGACCTGGTAACCACGGTGAAAGAGCCGGCCTTTGGGGCCTTCAGCGCGTGGATTTCAGGCCCGCGAGGATGAAGAGAGCGAAGAAGAGTCCACAGATGATGAGGATGGCAGTTTCCACCCAACAATAGTGACCTTTTCCCACCAATGTAGGGATTTCCTGTCGACCTTCATTGCCCACTATTAGTGTTTGTGGGTTGAGACTGTGTTCTTTTGGTTAAAAACTGCTTATTTACCACCGCCTATATATGTTATATGAAATAAGAACTAGTACTGTCATTCGTGGGGCAACTCACGAACTAACCATAGTGTTATTTATCGGCCTATAGTACTATCAGGATGGACATTGGTGCAACAAGGAACCTGTAGCCATCATGGGGGGTTCGCCTTTTCAGCGCAATCATGTTCGTCAACCACAACAGACAAATGGTAAATAGCTAAGTTGTAAATTCAAGATCAAGTGAGTTTCACTAGAAGCTTGCAGGTGCTCACTTGCTGTAAGTTGGACAACCCGCTTTTTTGTCTGAACAAATCTGTCACCAGAGTCACCAGAGCTTCAATCTTTTGCTTGAGAGATCGCGTTCGTGGCACTCTGCAGGACAGTGATGATGAAGAGTTGGAGAAATGGGAGGAAAAGCTGATAGCAATGGAGGACCTCAGACGAGAAGATAAGTACGTGTTGGGTGTATGTGGACAACATTGATTGCTGCAATATAGGTTTGTCTGAAAATAGTGTACCCCATAAATCCACTGGTTAAGATAGCAATTTGGGGGTAAACTCCAGTTTCAGACACGTCCAAATATTATATGTTTGGTTACATATCCCAATATATCCCGATATATATATATATATATCCATTCTCGGGAATCTTTCGCAGAACCCCTTGGGTCAGTTGGCCATGAAAAACTATGTCACCAACATCTGTTTAATATTTGTTAGTATTTAATAGCTTCATCTACTCCCATACCAGAACCGCATTTCGATGCTTAAATCCTTTTTCCTCCCCAACATTATCCCAATATTTGATGCTAAACATCTCCATTTAAGATCATTTCCGGATGGTTCAACCATATCCCCATGTCGTTTCTTGCCTTTCCCATCTCCCCGTTGACCGGGGTTCCACCAGGAGGTGAAAGCCAAGGACCTCCATCCGGCCGCGCGTTTGGCGCCACACCTGGCCTCCAAGGCCAAGCCGGTACCCTATGAGTTGGTGATTCCAACCTATCAGCGCTGGATGCCCGTGTGCGACATGAGCAACAAGATGCCTGGATGAATGGCTAGATGTTTTTTTTTTGAACGAAGTTTCCAGGATGATGATGATGATGATGATGATGATGATGATGATGATGATGATGATATGAATGGATGAATGGATGAATGGATGGAGGATGAATTTGGACTGAATGAAATTGAAGGTATATGATATGAGATGTTGAACGAGATTTGATAATTTGGATGGATTGATGGTAATGATTCGGATGGACTGATATGAATGGTATGGAATAGGATTGAGTAGGATTGATGGGATTGGATTTTCAGAAATTGGATGGGATCTAGGATCGGGAAATGGTATGGGATGTTGGGAAGGGTGAAGGATGGTGAAGGATTCGGGATTGGGATTGGATGCTCGCAACAGTACGTTTTTGAGAGGGGTGATATTTTTTTGTCTGGGGGTGGATGCTCAAAACGAGATTGGTTTTCATGAAGTTGGGTGCTTGAATAGTTTATGATTAAAACAACCGATTTCAGCTGATGATCTGGGCGAATTCTTACAAAGAGATTGAACATGACAGACTACGCACCACCCATTGTGGTTAACATCTTTAGGCAGAACAACACTTCTATGCCCTGAATTCAGATCTAGGATCTAGTATGAATCGTCCAGATTAGATGATATTTGAACGTCCAGGATGGAGGGCTCCTGCGTCAGAGGAAAATGATTGGAACGCGGATAACTGGTGATACCACAGCTCGATTTTGATTATCGTAGGTGTCTCACTGCATTGCAGTATGTCTACGTATGTCTAAGTTGGATTTCAAGCGGATCGTGTTTGATACAGCTGCATTTTCTCTCCTTTCTAAAGGTAGATACCGCTGGGCAGTTTGGATCGCAAACGTTAGCATATGATCATATGCCAGTTCATGTGATGAGTGTGGAATTGAACAAAAACTGATCCAGAACATCGTCCTTCGCAAGACCCCTTCATTGGAGTCTAGCTGCATGCTGGTCGGTTGAATGCTGTTGATGTGGACTTGATTCATTCTGGCCGGCTTCTTTTGCTTGTTGAACCACATCTCTGCATTCAACAAGCCAATCTCCTTGCAAGTTCGCTTAATGTTTTTCTTGCCAGGTTTCAAGGTGAGGTCAGTTGGCCCCGATGTGGCAGTACCCAATGGCTGGTTCGCTAAGGAGAAGGTTCAAGAAATGCAAGACATCCTTCATCCTGACGCTTGGTCTTGCGACTGTTTACTGGGTGAAATTGATTGATTGAGCTCCAATGGTTGATTGCTGGTTGTATAGCCCTTCATAGCTTTTTGTATTCCCCGAGAATTCCCTGGGTTGGTGGTTTCAGAATGTTTCAAATCTCCGTGATCTCGGTGTATTTGCCAACTTCACTTGACTAATCTTTAGGGCCAACTTCAGTACCAGTGCCTCTATGTCGGAACTCACCTCAGTGGAGCGAGTGTTTCACCAAGGATGCACTCGCTGGGAATGCTCTCCAGACAAAGGATACCAACCTCGCGGGTCACCCTCTTTGTGGCGAACGAGACCGAGAGGACGCGGGGTTGGTTGGTTGGTTAGACAAATCGGGGGAAGGGTGAAGCGTGACCATTTGGGATACCATTTTGATGTTTTTGTTTTTCTTCAAGGGGATCCCATTTTTGGACATTCATTTACTTGATTGAGAACTCATGTGATTCGGCCATGATGATAGTCAAATGGCCACATTTGGCCACATCGAATGCTGCGAAACCGCTCTGGCATGAGAAGGGTTATCGAAATGCGGGATGGGTCAGTTCGGCTTCCAACCGGCCCACAATAGTGGTAATTTTTGGAAAGAAACCGTCCATTTAGGGCGTTGACAATTTTCAACCTTAGCCACTTAGGTGCAAGTTGAACCCAGTTGACTATACACTTCACCGGGCAGTTCTGACCTCATGGCCAGGAAAGAAAGTCAGTGTTCCCATGTGTTCCCCATCCCATTCCAACAACATGTCTACCGTTACTGAAGACAGACAGCCCTTTAGGAAGCACTACCGTGCAGCCTTGGCGGGAAGCGAATGGGAGAAGGTACGGATCGAGGTGTCGGTGTTGGGAAACAAAAACTCGCGCAACTTCATCATGAAGCTTGGTAAAACATGCTGGTTAGTGGAGATTTTTGTGGGGACTTCTATGGATATATATTATATATGATATATATATATATGGTATTTATATATGATATATTATATATATAATATATAAATATATGATATATATATATCATATATATATATATACATATGATATATATATATATATATATGATATATATATATATATATATACACACATATATATATATATATGATATATACATGATATATATATATATACATATGATATATATATATATATGATATATATATATATGATATAATTGTTTAATTGGATATAACTAGCCAACTGGTGATTCAATGGTGATTTAATGCGTATTTCACGGTGTTGGTCATGATGGCAACATGTGGCGAGTACTCTCAGAGTGTATCTGTGGAGATTGAGGGGTCTCCAGCCTGACGCTGAATTTCATGATGGTGCTCTAAACAAGTGGATTGGAAATCACAGTGATCCTCCTCATCCTCCTCATCTTTATTGCCACTGGCAATCTGAAGAGACCTTCTTGCAGACAATGATCCATTTCCTTATGGGACAACCGGATGTTTATCATCAGATGGCCCATGGCCCATGGCCCACCTCTGAGTTGATTCACCAAGGAAATTCTTCCCTCCGGGCACCTACGTAGTGAGCATCGATGATGATGTCGAGAGGCGATCCAGGAAGGGCAGGAAGGCTTCGTGCTAGTGATCACTACATCAACTTTGATGCATAGTCATCTTGCAGCTGAAGATTGGATGTTTGTATATGGGATGTATATGGGACTACATTCCCCAAACTGAACACTTCACGGAAGCTGAACACATCGATGATGGATTCTACGTGCTTTTGTCACAGGATCAGCTGGAAGATTCAGGATGGGATGACGCCCCATGTGCTGCGCAACTGGGACTCTCCGTAGAAGGGCCAAGCCCAGGTACCAAGTGGATCCAGCGCTATCCAGTAGTATATGAGTGATTTCAGTAGTGTAAGTGATTGTACTTACTGTACTTATATCTTTTGAAACTTCACTGCGGCTGGTTCAGCTTCAGTTCCAGCTTTTCTCTCAGGGTTTCATCGAAAGTTGACCTTGCTCCTCTCCTGGCTTGCGCCGAGGTAGTTTGCCACCCGGCTCCTTGGTGCGGCTCCCTAGATGCACCAGGCCGAATTTTCAGATCGCCGGAGGAACAGATGTTTTTGGTGTTTCTTTTGGGTGATCTTAAACTTTTGGGATCTACAGCATATCTTTACATCATTCAGGATGCGTCTTTAACCACCAGATGGATTTCTTTGACCATGCAATTCATTTGGGGCAGCCAGTGTTGCCACACGGCCATCTGCTGGTGAAGTCATTTGTGGCAGTCCCTCTGGATGTTGCGAGGAAAAGATCATTTTTGACGGCTACAAGCAAATGAAAGAGTATCTTGGACACTCTGGATTTGGGCTTCAGTTGTGGCATTTTCATGGGAAGCTGATAAACTGATTTTTTGGGTACCACATTTTCAGACAAATCCATTTGTGTTATGTCTTGCAGAAGATTGAGTAGTTTTATAATTATCATCATTATCATCATTATCATCATTAGTATCATTATCATCATTATTATCATGATTGCCACTAGTAGTGCTATTGTTATGATTACTATTGTTGTTTTTTTTTGCATTCGGGACTAGTCATAGTCATATGTTCAGACTGGCAGAACGGCCGCATCAACGAATCTGGCGGACTGACAAGCGCCTTAAAATGGCGGAAAGATCAAGGACTGCAGTTGTTGAAACAACGGTTTATGAACTACCGCCAGCAAAATGGGCGATTTTACATAGCTATGGCGACAACCTGAAGGCCATCTCCACCAACAGTGAACAGCAGGACCCCGGCATCTGACTTATGATTGACCAACAAGACTGTGCTTGGGGATTTGCGATCTCAAGTTGAATTTGCCAATGGAGTAATGGATATCCTTACATTATACAGATCCGTATATACATACATATATATATATACATTACACACATACATGTATTCATATGTACTAACTTATGGCTACACACCTTTTCCATATCTCCTACGAGGATGTTTTCTCTACATTGGCATGATAGAACAAAGGCTCGCAAATAGCCTTAGAGATGTCGTTCAAACAGTTGCCAAAGGACGGCATGTGGCATGTTCATGAAGATCAGGCAGAAAGCCTTCTTGTGGGGTGTGTCTACATCCCAGAATGCACGGCACATGAGGGTCCACGGGGTCAGCCCGTGGCATGTTTACTGCTGTGGCACCGGTTTTCAAGACATGTGTCTAGGAGACTCAGTGCAGACATTGCTGTTCTAAAAGGATTGAATTGACGCTTTGCAAGCCGCTTGTGGCATGTTCGCTGTAACTTCCGGAAACAACTGGTGGGTGTCAAGATCAGACGGTCCCCCAAAACTGTTGATATGTACACTGGACATACCTCAACAGATTAGAACTATGGCTTGATTTCCCTGTAAATGTCAAGCGCTGAGCTCCATATTTGCCAGACCTCGAAGCGAAATGGCCTGGTGAACGGGCGTGGGAGCTCAGCTGGGGACAAAATGGGCTCGACCCTTCGAGACAGTAACGGACACTACATTGAATGGCACCACGAATCTCATGGGGCACGCCAGGTATCTCAACGGTTTCATTACGCGACCTCACTGCAAGGTGCCGGGGCTTTTTTGAGGAGTCTGAAATTCCGCTAAGCACCGGCCGGGTGCATTCACCTTTCCACCTGCATTGATCCGGTTTGAGGATCGTTGGCCATCAAACACAACTCCCTATTCTTGCTGGATTTTGATTGGTTGGCCAGATATCTCTTTCAACTCAGGCTGAGAATGCAGCATTCTCCCCACTTCCTCCCATCCGCCAGTGGAAGGAACTCTTTCGAACCCTGACGGATGCGACTGAAGATTCCGAATTTGCGGTGAGGCACTATGCTAAGGCCCAACAGAATATGGATGGATAGGGCTTCTGGAATCCAACATGGCTGCATTTGATAGTAAGATCCCTTCATGAGGGATCCACAATGCCATAAAGCCCCCCCAGTGATCAACAATCTCGGGGCTGTAAATCATCCCAAAGGGGCGACGGAGAATTGGACTTTGAATCTGCAAAGTGAAACCAATGACGGGGAATAGAAAATCGGTCAGATACAGTATCAACATGTATCAAGTGGGATCATTCGCTGCAATCATCGGTCCAGGGAGCTGGAATGTCAACAAAGTAATCTTATTTCAGCTTAGTGAATTATATAAATTACAATCTATCAAGATCCGTATCTCTGGTTCAACTAGCGCTTTTTTCCTAAGTTTGGAGCTGGCCTTTTGTGACCCAGGGAGTATTCCACTACATCCAAGGTGGTTGGTGGTTTCAAATTCACGCATCTTACATTCCAGCCCAAGTATTTGGGATGTTGATCTCCAGTGATCTCGTTCTCGCGCCTTGGCTCAATGGAACTCCAGGGGCAAAAAGTCGGGCGACCCAATAAGCCATTACGACCCACGATTCTTCGGAATCCAATCCCATCCGTCTTCCGAAGATGGCCGTCCTTGCCGGGACACACAGTGAAGAAAACAGGGGGGGGATCACATGGGAAAAAACATGGGAAAAGAAACATGGGAAACAACTAGTGCTTCTGGTGCTTTTGGGTCATTGGATGTACTTCTGGAATGCGGAATGATGCGAACATGCAGGGTGCAGCTCGTCAATTGTCAAGATGCTTTCAGAACAAGAACATATGAGCTTGGCAGGCTGCGAAGGGGACAACGCATCCAAGGAAGAAATCTTGTGCAATCCTGTCATTTCCCATTCCTGTAGGCAAATTTCCGCTTGAGATTAAAATGTAGTAATCTTCCCATGATGGAAGGATGCCTGAGCACTGGAGGACTGCTCAGTCCTCCCAGCGACATCCCGGTGAGTTGGGACTAACCGGGGCTGGCAGCCGAGGCCTCTGCGATGAAAATGTTAAACGCAGCTTGGTGATTTGGGACTGGACTGTGGTGTGGTGTGGGATTAACCGATTTCCCCAAGGTTGGCACTGTGTAGCAATCAATTTTTTAGGTGACCTTCCGACGCTGGCTCTTTGCGATAGGCTCCTGCCAGTGTCGTCACGTTCCCAGTCTTCTGGTATACCTTTTAGACCTTTCATCGACGCCATCCACAGGGAATCTCTACTAGGTGACCAAGGGCCAAGGGCCCGACCCAGAGATAACCGAGGAAGAAACGTCCAAGATGTGATGTCTTCTGCTGAGGTGCTTGGTGTGGCGAACTGTGCGGAGAGAGATAAGGCGTCCGGACCAGCCTTGGCGTGTGTGCTCTCACTAGATCCTGTGGGGATGTGTCAAAAGCCATGATACCGTGAGGGGATGAGCACTTACCCGATAGACTTCCCCAAAATGCCCAAACAATTGACCACATGATTCCTTAAAATTTCCCAATCATTTTCGTATTTTCCAATATATTTCCCGTATTTTTCCCATCTTTTCCTCATCATTTTTGACGTTGACTTCCCCCAAAGCTGTCATCCCCAGGATGATGGTGTGAGTCCGGCGAGTCGCCCCCCGGTCACTTGGTGAGAGTGAGTTGGTGTGCCAAAAGTTGGGGGGATTTAGCGCGAGAAATCCAACAATTATGGAGGTGTCATGAGAGAATATAGTGAAATAGATAGATAGATAGATAGATAGACAGATAGATAGATAGATAGACAGATAGATCGATAGATCGATAGATCGATAGATAGATAGATCGATAGATCGATAGATGGATAGATGGATAGATGGATAGATGGATAGATGGATAGATGGATAGATGGATAGATGGATGGATCGATAGATCGATAGATCGATAGATCGATAGATCGATAGATCGATAGATCGATAGATCGATAGATCGATAGATAAGATAAGATTTGATTAGATTTGATTAGATTAGAGTGATTAGAGTGATATATATATATATATACAGATGTATACATATATATATATAAATATATATACACATTTATAACCAACAATATGATAGTTGGGCTTGTCCGAACAATCAGGGATTTACCTCCAAGTTGTTGCCATTTGAATGGTAAACATTATGATAGACCATGGGCTTTCGGGGTATATCACATTTTGGGGGGAGCCTCTATTGTTTGTGCCTCCCATAAGTAGGGCCAGTACGGCTTCAAGTTGGGATTACCTCAACTCCTTAGTCTCTTGAACGGACATGAACATTATGGCACCAGGCAGATTTGTTTGAGTCCAGAAGTAGGTGTTCTGAAGAGGTGTGAGGCCTGGCAACGGAAAGACTTGTGGCATGGCCAACTATCCAATGTGGATCCCCTGATCAGTTGCACCCCAAGGCTCCAAAGCGGACTGGCGACGCATCAAAGTCGGGAGACTGAGGATGAAGTCCGTTTGAGTTGGGGTGATTTTTGTTTTGGTGGGGAGGTTTCCTTGCCCAAAAAATCCGGGAGGCTGCTAGGAAACAGCCACCACCTCAGTTCAGTTTTGGGTTGTCAAGACTATGAAACGGTCATTTTTTTGCAGGATTTTTCATGGGTTTCATAGGTGCCATGGATTCTCAACGGGAAAACCCCCAAAAACATTTTTGTTTTTTAAATAGGAAGGTCCCTAGGTACCAACATTAACATGCAAGTCAAGTATCCCACAGTTACATATATCTGACAATACATCTCATCTATATCCTTGTGTATGTTCAAATCAAACATGTAGCTTCAGTCCCCGCACTTGTTTCGTCAGCAAGATCAACTTTCCTTTCACAGCCTATGGCATTTGAAGGTGGCCCAGCAAAGCTGTTTGAAGGTGTGACGGATTGTCACGGTTTCCACCAAACCTCAGTGGTGAGTAAACCCCATCCAGACAGTTGTCCAATGAAGGTCCATGACCACTCCGCTGGGACCCCAGATGCTATGCCCGCTAGGGTTGGGAGGTATCCCAGCGGCCAATCAGCTCTGATTGGGAAACTCCCATGCATGGAGCAAAGTCGTCATGTTTGGCTGTGGACGGGGAAGTGTTACCAATCAAAAAGGGAGATGATCTTTCAAGCCACCAAAATCCGGGTTCCGTGTTACTACGTTTTTGCTCTGATTTCCGTGATGTTCTTTACGTATCTCCACTCTACAGAGACAGATGGGTGACTGTTGTGTTTGAGTGTTTTTTTTGTATTTACATACTTGTGACGGTGCAACCGGCCAGCTTTTAACGCTCAAACCGCCTCTGATTCGAAGCTTGCTTGAGATTGCAACATTTGCACATCAATATCATTCATCCACCAGCTTTTCGAACTTATTTTTTCACTAACTGTAACCATCAAGAATAACCCATCCATCCTCCCGCAGTGTGTTTTTTTGCATCCAGGTTTCCTGTTCACCCGACCCCATGGCGTGTTGCTGGAGTGGTCTCGAGAAGATCTTGGGCTCGGGATTCAAGGATTTCAAGGCGCCACGAACTTCGGTGGATTCGGTGGCAGCTTGGCAGCTTCAAAGGTCGCTGGATGTTGGATGACTTGAAGTTGGGAAACCAATTTATGCATATTTGATCATATTTGTATATATATATATATACATATGTATATATTATATATATATATAAATATCCATATAAGGTGAATTGGTTTATGACTTGACTAGACATGATTTATTGATGTTTCTGGTTTGGATCGACAGTGGGTGAAACCAACTTAGGAACGCTTCCGGAAGGGCAGCTGGACCTCCCCATTGCCCTCCCCGCACTTGCAATGCGCTCTGGAACCAGAATCCTTGGACCAGGACTACGAATGGCTGTTGGACATGGCCCCCTGGCACTGGGCCAAGGATGTGGAAGATGTCCCAGTTGATTTTAAGTTCTTCGCAATTGATTGAACATATGGCATATGGGAAACATATATGGGTTTGGGGGACAGTCACTGGACCCATCTGAGTATGTGTCGAAATAGTGTACCCCCAAAAATGAGATGGTTTTATGCTACGAATCGGCCTTTTTTAGGGAAAGACATTTTGACCCAAAGCTGTTTGTTGCGGGTTTCAATCCCAGTTCTTTTGGGATTCACCTCCCTCTTCGGTGACCTCGTGTGTGGCGGTCAATGCCCCATTTTTTATGGGTGTCAACTTGTCAACCACCAAACTTTTGCATTAAGCCAGATGAAACCCACAGTCAGTTGAGATTGTAGTGTTTAAAAGTTTAACTCACCATTTTTCGTGGTGAACCCCCACAATTTTTCCTTGAAATCCATAGATTCTTCACCCTGAGTCAGGTAGACACCAACAACATGACTTCGCGCTTCGATCGGGTGGTAGACGTGGATGCTGCACATGGAGTGCACATGGAAGCAATGGAGGGTGCCAGACATTTCTTGGCGGAACAACTGCACCTGGGTCTTCGACAGGTGGAGGAAAGGGGGGGGGATGATAGAATGACTCAATGTATTTTGATGTCTCTTGATGTATCTTGATTATTCTTGAGTGCTTTCAACGATTCTGATCTATTTTTCTGTTTTCTAGCATGATGGCATGACGATGAAAACTCACGAGCGTATTCTCCAGGGGGAAAGAAAGATGTTTTTCAGAGGTTGAAACCACCAAGCAGTTGATGTGTGGAGTGGATGTGAATACATATGCTGAAGATGTAGACTTTCTTGCATATAGACACATGATAATACATGTACACACACACACAAAATGCACAGGCAGGCACCCGAGATATACTGCCTGGCATTTGTGACAACATTTCTTGAATCAACATGCATACACTACACATGTGTAGATTGTTTTTGTAGTGTTTATACGTATGATCATATACCAAAAAAAACATTCTAGGACATGACTCCGAAAGATAGTGGTGAAGGGATTTGAGCGGAGTGAATTCGCTTGCATTCTATAGACAGACAAAGGGGAACACATTTTCAGAAGGAAGGTATGTAAATAAATTGGATGAGGAAGAATCCTGATAGACAAGCTTCCTCAGGTTCGAAGAGGCCAGAGAGTAGGTATTGTTCATTGACCATTGCATCAAACCACACCGGATGTTTCGGTCTGTCAACAGGGTCTCTCAGCAACTTGCGGAAACCGTCATCAGCTGCGTGCTTCAGGTGTCTTCGTACCCCCAAAATCCCATGGGTCCATGGTGATGTTTTTCCCACGTTTAAGCCATGATTTTCCACAAAAATGGCCATCAACTAGATGCCATCGCCTCAGGTATTCCTACCCCGGTTCCCTTCCGCGCGCTTTGACGCTGGCGGAACGTGAGCGGGTCTTGCGGGTCTTGCAACCCACGGCCACATTCGAAATGCTGAACCGGATTCCTTCAGAGTGGCCCAGATCAGACCTGGATCAGACCTGGGATTCTTTTGTTTCTTGTGGTCAGAAATGGAGATCATTATAGGTCAGAAGACATTCATTTGTTTTGTGCCACTGGTGCAATGTTTTGGTTTTGAACTGGGTGATTTGATCCCAGAACTTGCGGCGCTTCTATCTGGGTGGTGATTGGTAAATTTGGTTCCACCTAGGTTGGTGGAGGCGAAAAGCCGGGAAGGCCAAAAACTTCGCAGGAGGGGTGGCTGGGACATGGGACTGGGCGGCGAAAGACTGGAAAAAACATAGGGAAGACGGGAAGACGGTCATCCATGGAATTTTGGGAGATGTTCTTGATGGTTTCTGAAGTATCAGCTCCAGCTTCATTCCAATGTGAAGATCGATGATCCTTCGGTTTCTAATGTGATAATGTGATGGATGATCCTTTAGCTCATTGCTTCGGGTGATTTGATGTCAGTAGTCTGTTCACAGTGATTCGAAAGGTGAGCCGTGTGTTTGGGTTTATCGCAAAACATGAGATATTCCAAGGTATGGCAGTCATGGTATTTTGGGGGTTTCCGAGAAGTTCCAGACAAACCCACCATAGATTCTGGTAGGAAGTTGTTGGAGGGAGCCACCATTGTGTTCTTCACCGCCGGCTACGCGGGAAAGCGCTTCATTTATGAACGAGCCATGCAGCTTGGGGTCAAGAGCGTGGCTCAGTTGCAGAAAACCGCGTTGTAAAACGTTCCGCGAATGGAAAGAACCTGGTTCTTCCATTTTATTTTACATGGATTCATGGATAGAAGTTTTTTGATATACAATATATAAATCATGCATCCATTGCAGGACCACCAAAATTCTTGAAAGATGTGAATCACACGCAATTTCTTAGGCTGTGTGTAAACACGCGCTGTTTCAGGGAGTTCATTCTGCAGCATGGTGCATCATTGTACTGGCCATCCATCCCAACCCAATACGATGATGTTCCGGCAAACAAGGGTGTACCAAAGTCACCAAGTGGTTGGTGGAACGAACATTGGGGGCATCGAAGGTGATCATAGAACACCCAGACAGCTGGGCAAAAAGCCTGGTGGATGAAGGTGCAGCGGTTGTTTGGGGTGGTGCCCAAGGTCAACATGGGCCCCCCAAACTTGGAGAGTCCCCGAAAATCCACCAGCATCAGCCGTTTCGGTGGTGAAAACCTGTGAAATCTAAATTCGGGAGGTCTTGATCCGGAAATACGGTCGAATCCGGGTAATGAAGGCAGTGGTGTGATTGCCAGCCCTCGAAGTCGATTGAAATGGATTCATCACCCTCTTTCAGCATGTGGTGCAGCTCTGATGCCCACATGAAGTCAACCATGTAGTGTCACCAAAATAAACATCAACAACGAAATGGTTTTTTCTCAAGCAACATCGATATGTGCCAAAAGACTAAAAGATTGTTACACAGTGGCAATCCAACCTGTTCCATGGTAAATCCACAATTGTCAAAAGCGCCAGGCGTGATCGCCAAGTTCATACCGATCGATATGTCGCAGGCGGTTCGTTGAAGCTGGAACATCAATTGGATGAAAGGAACAGCCGGACATCCCAAGAAATCCACAGGTAGAAAGTGATGGTTTCCTTCATTTTTTTTCCCTACACCAAGCTTTTTTTAAAAACAGGAATGGAGTGTGATGAAGCTGACGGAAAAAAACACAGATAAAAAGGTAGTTTTTTTGTTTGTGCTGTTTCTTAAGAACACATCAGAGATCCTTATTTTCAGCCAGGATGCTGAGACAGTCTTTCAACAGTCGCTGGATGCAATTCGAGCACTTGGAAAGGAGCTGGGGGAAGGGGTGCGGTAGCCATTTTCAGTGATATTTTAAGACCCTTGTGCCAGTTTTTTTTGGCACTGTGTCCAAATTTCATGGGACCATCGTAGTTTTCTCTTGCAATCATGGAAGTTGTCGGTGCACGTCTTAGTGAAGAAGTGCCACAACTAAGCTTGTTGCATTCGCAGTATAGTTTTGGACACTCACCATGATTTTTCAACAGTTGTCCCACTTTGATGTGTGATTTATTCCCAATCTTTCTTGGTAAAATCTGAATTTTCGTTGATCGACATTTAGTCGCTCATAACTTGCCCTGCAAGAGGATTGACCAACAAAACACAATTTTTGCAAAGTGACAGCACTCCCAAGTTGGGCTGGCCGAAAAGGAGTTCCACCCAATTTTTCGTTGGTATGCCCCTTTTTTCTTGGCAACACCCAATTTTACTGCTTTATTATTGACTAAGACACCAGCATTTTCACCATACATTGTTGGTTAAAAAACACATGTGTTTCACAGTCAAGAGTTGGATTATAGACCCAGATGGGGAGATGGTCATCAATCCATTGCTGGGGATTGCTAAAAAGGAATCCTTTTTCCATTCATGATGGTGGGATGACCATAGACACCATTGATAATATTCATCCTATCCAACTTGACCATGGCACATGTCAAAACACCAATTTCCTCAATTTTTGTTGGTTGAAAATCCAGCACTTTCCAAATTTTCCAATTTCTGTCTCAGTAGAAACACCACTTTCCCCAAGGCTTGACACTTTCCAAGCCTTCCGGAGGACCCCTTAACGTTGGACGCCGATGCCTGCGTGACCTTCTGCGAGCTCAGCGTGCCGGTGGTGGCCCGACTCTGTGAGGTGCTGGGGCTGCCAGGACCCACGTTGTACTGCCACCTTTTTGGGGGTTGTTTTTTTCATACATGATCTTTTACTAGACATTTTGAGTGTACTACATACACATATTAGGTATAGTATATATATATATTATCTCTGTATACAGGCACATATACATATATACATGTATGCATATATATATACACACATAGAGATGTATCCAGACACTACATGAATATAATATATGGATGATCTTTTGGTATTACCAATGCATCACCCCAGCACTTTCCTACCAGGACACCGTCCGGAGGCAGTGGACAAGGCGCGTGATAAGCATCGTACCCGAGCCGAGATGAAAAAGGCCGGGGTCTGGGGGCCGTTCTGCTTGCAAGATCAGGGGATGGCTCACTACCTTAAAGTTGTTTTTCTCCTTTTTTGAAACCTGATTTTTCCATAGGACTTTGGTTCCTTTTGGAGATAACTGTTCTTATCCACAACTGTTTTTGGGAGGAAGATCCAGCCATACCAGCTCTTTTGATGAGAACAGCAAGGGATTTCAGGCTTTTGATGCACAGCCGTGAGAAATGGCCAGTGAGAAGTTTGTACGGGGCTAGTAATCCTTTTGCTCCAACAAGAAATAAAGTTACTCTAAACACCAGGCATTTAGGTTTTTTTGTCACTAGGGGGATGCGATTGCTAAGATACACACCAAAATTGGGTTGATGAACATACCGATAGCTTGTCCTCTGATCATTTCTGGATATGGACTACAGACAGGCGAACGGGGTCTTGAGCCATACCAAGTTGACTGCGTCAATTTGAGAGAAGATCCAGAGAAGACCCATAGTTTTAACCGTCAAACACTAGGGTTTCTTGTCGTTATCAATAAAACATCATCTCAAAATGTGTACGTCCCGATGATTCACATGTTTATTGGGAGGGTGCCCCGTACCAATGCTGGAGGCTGGGCTGCCAACTCCGAAAAATATCCTTATCCACAGCGAACAAGAATTGGCAGAGGCTGAACGCGCGGCATCTTGGCTCGGCTGAGAATCAATGATGCGAAGTGCTTAAATTCAGCAGGCAGGAATGATGTGGAAGTTTAAAGTCCAGCACACAGCCCATTTGGCCCTTTTTTAGGAACCATCCAATTATAACTATTCAGGTATAAAACTATGGCCCATACTCATGATACCGATCACACACTATGAAATTGGGAACAAACCTGAGAGATTTCACAGCTCGATCTGGGAATTACGCTACTTTCTAGCTCAATGCAAAGGAAGCTCCGCGGATTTGGCACTGGCAAGGAATGCAAAAGGTGGTAGGTGGTGCTTGGTTTCAAAGCGCTGGGGGGTTCCTTTCGGTTGGTAGAGGCATACTCCATGTGTGGCTTCAAAAGTGTTTACATCCATATGCTGGAAATCAAGGACGCATATCTTGTCATGTCAACTACCACTTGAGTGGCGAAAATCACCAAGTTTTTGAAGACCAGTGGGGCTGAGGTGGGATTCCCAGCTGTGTTGAAACCCATCAGCGGAGCAGCCTCTTTGGGAGCCCCTTGACGTCAGCAGGCGACAGGTTCTGGAGATCAGAGTCATAGGTTGGTTGCATCGATGGCAAGGGAGATCGATTTCTCTTCCCATGTGCTTTCAACGCGATTGTGGACCTTAAAGTTTTGGATGTTTGGTTTCCATCATTCAATTTCTATGCGATCCAATGGTTACTGGAACCACCCTGAAGCGAAGGTCAAAAAGGTCAGCTCTTCTGAAGAGCTGCGAAAAGGTTATGCCGAGGCTCTGGAGATGCGCAGGGTGTGGAATTTGGCTTAAGGATTTTCACTGGTTTGGATGAAAAATCAATGGTGGATTGGGACTACTTCACTACTTCCTGGCTTTATCAGGGTTTGGGCATGGCGCTTGGTTGTTTATTCTTATCCGCTTGCAATTCGCAAGGTCCTGTGCGCCCGGGCTGGGCTCAAGGTTTGGGAAGTGTATCACAGTGGTTCGGAAGGATAGCAGAAGCCCATAAATGGGAAAAGACATGATAGAACCCAATTATTTACAACGCCATTTACAAAAGGGATATGCCCCTGGCATTTCCCTTATTTCGGGGCTATAATTTTTATTGGCAGATACTTCTATGGGCCAAAATCTTCACTACCGCATGATTTCCCTGATTTCTACAATCTTGATCAGGCTGTACCTCAAATATATAATGGATGCACTCAATTACCTAGTCGCTATAATCCAATCATATACTATAGATGTAAGATAGATATACCGATATACCGATATGATATACTATAGATATACTTTTGTCTATCTATCTATCCATCTATCCATCTCTATCTATCTATCTATCTCTATCTATCTGTATCTATCTGTAGCTATCTGTAGCTATCTGTATCTATCTGTATCTGTCTGTATCTATCTGTATCTATCTGTAGCTATCTGTAGCTATCTGTATCTATCTGTATCTATCTGTATCTATCTGTATCTATCTGTATCTATCTGTATCCATCTGTATCTATCTGTATCTATCTGTATCTATCTGTATCTATCTGCATCTATCTGTATCTATCTGTATCTATCTGTATCTATGTATATCTATGTATATCTATGTATATCTATGTCTCTATGTGTATCTATGTGCATCTATGTTTATCTATCTGTATCTATGTGTATCTATATATATATATATGTATCGATATGTATCTATATGTATCTATCCACATATATATATATATGTAAATCCTGGTGATGTTTGTCCCCGGGTGGCTTCTCGCTTCATTCATGGTGAAAAAAGGTGGTGGGAGAGCTCTCCAAGTTGGTGGTCTCCAGTGGGGCCCTGACGCAGGATGATGGTAGCGGCAAGGCGGGGTATCCATGTTCCCAGCCATGGAAGGAGCTACAATCAGAGCCTTCCCAACCACATCATAGTGGGATTCTTATTGTTGATAATTATCATTCTTCTTGATGTTCTTGTGACGAGTTGTTTTTTCATTTTTATTGTTGTGATTGAGATTTATCAGTATTCATGGGATTTATCCCTATACAAAACCAAGAATACAACAGTGAGATTTAATGGGATATGCAACCAACAATATGATAGTTGGATTTGCCTGGCAAAAATGGGGAAAACCACCAACAATCCATGGTTCTTGTTTTACCGATTATTTTTAAGAATAGTATTCAAATCTTAATATCTATAGATTGTTCGCAAGGAGAAGGGCAGGTTCTAAGTATGAACTTCCCCACCCATCTGTGCGGAACCACTGTTTTTCCTTTAAGATGGAGAGGTTCTAAGCAGAAGCTTCGCATGTTTGCGTGCAATTCCAAACATTCTAAGCTAGGGTGGTGCCGGAAAAACAATTTTTCCAGGATTGGGCTCTAAGTATCTGTCCAGTATCTGTCCTCACTGTAATGATGTATAAGCACAAATTAGATGAGAAAATCATTTTCTTTGTTGGACAAATTTGCAGTTTTGGCGTGGCTGTCATTCAAAAGGCAACAAGACGATTGCAATCAAACTTGACCTTGTGGGTCCCTATCAGTCATGGGCGTAAATGCCACATGTTTGTGCAGATGATTCCAGACAGGGCTGTTAGCCCTGTTTCATTCTTCGGGATCACTAACAAGGATGCCGTGACCTTCCCGTAATCAAACATGGCCACGGGTAGGTTCCCCGTTTATAGAGGATTTTCCCATTAAGACCGCCATTCATCGGGGATTTCCCAGCCATGGTCAATCCAGCGCCAGGGTGTTCGTGCTGAGAATGCCATGGATTGCACCATTTTGTTGGAGCAATACTTGGACGGTGGCGAGGCGATGTGGAAAAATGTGGGTCATCCAAATTGCCCGGAGTTTGGTGGATGCTGATGATGTTTGGATATGTCTGAAGGTGGGGTATACCTGTCATTTTGGACATTTAATAGAGAAAACGATGATTAGCCAGCGAATTAAGGGGTATTCAATTCTGAGACAAATTCTGACACACCAATATCTTGAAAATCTTGTTTTCCTTTTATTATTTGCCATGTATACATGAAGATAGGCAACTTGCTAGCTGATGTGGATGGGTCGATCTAAACCCTGGGTTGGATGCAGCAAAGCAGCGCGTCTTTTTTAGGTGGATGTGGACGTGGTCATGAGCGGTGGGGAATGGCGTTATGCTGCGGTGACCGACAACGGTCCAACTTTGGAGCCATACTTTAACGTGCCTGGAAGCCGCAGTGGTCGAAGTTGTAAGACAGTTGATGCCATAGGCCATAGGCAACCCATGGCAACCCACATTCCCACCGGTTGGTTACCAATTGAGTAATAGAGTGGGGTTCAGCCTCAATTTACAAACAATAGGACATTGTTGGTTGATGCTTTCCAACAAAGAAATAGGTCGATTGGTTGTCGAATCTCAGAGAGCCAGAGGACCTGGAGAGAAATTCGTGGGATGTCAACCTGGGGACACTTCAAGGATGATTGAAGGAACTAGTGGGTTGCGTGAAGGATAAACGTTGTTGTTGTTGTTGTTGTTGTTGTTGTTGTTGTCGTCGTCGTCGTCGTCGTCGTCGTCGTCGTCGTCGTTGTTGTTGCTGTTTCTTTTCCTGGTTGTGTTGATGTCATCATCCACCTGTTAAATTCTATTACATTCTTCGTTGGGCACACATGCACATAGACAATCGAGCTGTTCATCACATTTGCTAAGGTAGCAACAAAAAGAGATATGCAACATAAGATGAAATAGCATGTGATTCCCAAGGCCAGACTGTATGTTGCTCCATTTCGACCATCCCCATCGTCTTTGTTGAGGCTTCTGTCACACTTCCATTTGGATCCCGAAAGGCATAGATCCCACGCCACCAAGGAGACATGGGCTGTTTGCCCCTCGATCTTACCCTCCAAACAGCAGAAAGAACTGAAAGAATTGGCAGTTGACACCCTGCAGCTTGACTCACATGTCTTGGGAAGATTTGTTTGGGGTTAGCCCACTAGATCAGCTTGGCCAGACTGTCGGGTGTTAATCCATTGAAACAATGTCCTTCCAGTCCAGTTGGTGACGGGTTTCCCGAGGAATTGCCTGGGCTTCACGGAGGGTGTCTTCCATGTTGAATGCAAATACACCAGCCACGGACCGCAGCTGATCGAAGTGAATGCCCCTCGGTGTAGATGCGATGGGAAGTCCGCTTTTCTATCCAGTAAAATCTGATTTTTGAGCCTTTGAGAATTGGTACTCTCCGGAAAAACAGGATTGATTCTGAATGATAATTGGTCAGATGGCAAAATTCGCAGGATTCGGTCATCCCTTTCCCTTTAACCAAGCCATTTACCGGGGTTTGTGGATCGGTGGGCTTGCTGCACGGCATAGAAAGAACTTGGGGAAATCTGCATGGCACAACAGAAGGGTAAATGGACTTGGACTTTGTAAAGAATCCAGTGAATCTGAGAGAGATCTCCGTCATTAGTGGATCATGGGGGTTTGTCTGAAATAGGGTATATGCCCAAATTTCAAAGGATGATAATGATATTTCTTATTATTTAAATGGCAAACCATTTGGGTATGGTTTTGTTGACACCTGAAATTGGACGCCGATCCATCTCAGATCACTCTGATAGGCCCTTTCACCACTTGAAGGTGGAGAAGTTTGGTGAATGGAGTATTTCAAACTCCAATTGAAGCGGTAAATTCGGTCGATCCGGTAGATCGCAGTTCTATGGATGTGCTATTTTCATGTGCTATGGATGACTCCCAGCAACAAAGTTCAATTGACTTACTGGTGCTTAGTAGGGAATGGGGGTTGCTGGGATGATTATTAATGGTTATTATAGGTCAGCAACCCTCATTCCCTGCGTTCAGCACCAGTAAGTTGTCGCAGCCCAGGCGCGGATGGGCGGAGGTCAAGTTCATGAATGCAATCTTCGGGTCTGGGGTGTGGATTTGGTGGAGGCGGGGGTTGATCTCCGAGCAAACCATTTTGGCCGATTGGAAACGTTTTTAGCACCGTTCCAAATATTTGGGGAATAGACATGAAGAAATTGTAGTCGATCTTTTTTGGAACCCTGTATATTGCCATTCACATTGGAATGTATGCCAATTCCGGTCTAGGAATCATATATCCGTACAAGATACGGAGGCTGTTTTACTGTCAATAAACCCACGCCTCTGCTGGAATGGGTGAAAATTGGGGTACCGTTATACCTATCACTTTTTTCGTTGGTTTAGAAAGCGAACTGTAGATGTATCCAGTTTAACTCATAACTCCTAGAGTCACTCCATGTTACTCCTGGTTATTGCAGGATTTTTCAACGCGCGTCACCTGACCGAAAAGTCAGGAGACTCTCTTCGCTGCCGCCGGCATCCCATGTCGGCCTTTCATCCCCAGCAAGGATCCACCTGGAGGCTGCGGAGAAACTGCTGGAAATTGCAGTGGAAAGTCCAACCCCTCAACAATTTCCACTATTAGTGGAAGATTATGTTAATTATGTTGGTTATTCAATGGTTATTCCAGGAAATTCCATGACATTTTCTGATTTTCTCAGCGAAAAAAATAGCGACTTCCAGTTTGTTAGCTCCAGGTGGTGTGGCCTACTGCGACATCAATGCGGAGGTGAGCGGCATCCTGCAGAATCTGGACTTCTTGGCGTCCCTTTGACGATGGGTGAACGATGGACAGCTGGATCAGCTGGTAGAATCACAGATGGATCCACAAGAAATATCAAGCTCTAGGATCATTTTCAGAGAGATTCTAGCAGCATTGTTAAAATTCTCTGAGATCAGCATCTCCTGATGCTGTCAGTTGTTCTCAGATGGAATCATCTCAGATCCGGACTCTGCAGGTTCTAAGAAAGTGTCAGGTTTTGGATCGGGACTTTGGCATCATTCCTGAATTTCCTGAGCACCAACCCATTTCAGCACAGCTGGCAAGCTGGCAATTGGCAAGTCAGAGCGATTGGGACAGGTATTACAAAATCCCTCAATACAGGTCAGATTATAGGTAAGTGCCAAGTGAATAGAATAATTGATCCATATTGATCCTATGAATTGATATGAATTGTAGCTATGTAGTCTTAGTATAAAAGCCTGAATAGCAGATCCCAAGTGCAGTAGCCTAGCTGCCAAGGTCCCTACAGCAGAAGGAGCGGAGTTGGGGTTTCCCGGTGACCAGGATGATGGAATCGAGGTGAGAATGTGAAAA
The DNA here is from genome assembly GCA_003297045.1 of Symbiodinium sp. clade C Y103. Classification (NCBI taxonomy): domain Eukaryota; class Dinophyceae; order Suessiales; family Symbiodiniaceae; genus Cladocopium; species Cladocopium sp. clade C. The sequence continues at coordinate 23,341 of BGPT01001673.1, read as the reverse complement.
TAGAACGAACCGGCCAAAGGTGAGTGTTTTGTAAAGCTAATTATTCATTATATTAGCCAGATTAGCCAGATTAGCCATGTACCTTTGGTCCGAATCCGGATCCTATCCTGAAAGGCAAGTTTGTGAAGCTGTCCAAGTCAGAAACATCCGAAGCGCACGAGTCAGTGAACCGATGGGTTTCCCTACTTCTATCATGTGCCACCAGCTAGGGCGCTGGTCCAATCAGCACACTGCCAGGATTCCTGTTTTGGAACATCCCCACATCGCAGTTAGCATCACTCTTTTTGGTTCGCTGTATTTCCAGGATGGTATCATTTGGGCCAAACCATATGTCAAAGCTGGCACACAGGCGGGGCCTCGAATTTCGGGCAGGACCATCCACCATTTCCGGAGAATTACTGATGAATATTGGTTACAACCAGCAGGAATGGGGATACAAACTGACACAAGCAGTACAAGATGACCAAAAATGATATGGCGATTTCCATTGAATTCAATATCCCCATTTCATCTCTCCCAGTTGGATGAAGGGATATGAAGGAAACATCTGCAGGACCATCCGTTTGGGAAAAAGTGTTCTTGTGACGCGTCCCTTAAACTCAATGAATATCCATGTGAATACCTTTTTTTTTGGTGGTCAGATTGGTCAGAATTAGATAAGTTTTTGATACTAAAAATCACCAGCATTGACCAGCCATTGGTCGATTGGGGCCAGGTGGTTGGTCCTCAAGATGGTCTTCCCACCTGGATTGCTGAGATCGTGGTGCAGCAGCGCAATGCCAACGAAGCCCTGGCACTTTGGCGTTGGAGCACAAAACTCGAGGTTTGTGGAAGTTTTTGTGCCCAATTTGTGTCAAATTCCATTCTTTTCTTAGTGGTGAAAACCATATTCTGGGTGAAAGCAATAAAAGCTTGATCCAAAGCCCACTGAAAGTTGAATGTCATGAGATTGAACATAGATTTAATGGGGACATAGTGCCATGGCCTTTTCTAAAGCCCAGAGCATCCTCTGAAGTGTTGTGCTATCCGAGTCGAAGTTTTGCACACACACACACACACCAAGCTTGCCAAATCGAAGTTGTATAGAATATAGAACCAAACGAGCAAAGAAAGGGGTCTCATGAGGCTGTCCTTTCCTGAAGTTCCCAAGCTGTAGCAGGGGTCTCGTGCAGCGGATCCCGGCAAACTGAGGCATATCTTCAGAAGATTCAAGACGAAATCAAACCAGATATCCGATGATCATCGATGATCAAGGCAAGGAGCATCGGATTTCAAGGATTTTCAAGGACCTTTTTGTTTTCTCAGTGCTTTTCTCGTCTTTTCTCCATGCTTTTCTTGTGCTCAACTTGTGGGTTTAAAAAACTCAAGGCTCTCTCTGGGCAGCCAACTGACTACCACCTTGGACCTGAGTTTGGCCCAGAGATTTGCTGGGACTGTTGCTGGGATTATAGGTGAAGAGTTGGGGTACAACCTATGGTTGGGGATTTGGCTGCTAGAATTCAATGAAGCTGATGGAACATGTAGATTGACCTCTAAACTAACTCAGAGCATGGATTTTGCGGCGACTTTTGCTATGGATCCAGGTCTTCTTTCCAGACTCCGGCATCTTCCATCTGAACGGAGCAATCTTTTGCCATCGATTCAACAGCCAGACTGAGGGGTTTGTGCTGTGTGAGATCGTTTGGAGTTGGTTGAATCCTGGATCGACAAAGAATCGGGACCCCAGGTTTTCAGAGAACTGCTGGGTGGGTAAAAGTGAAGAAGTATTAGAGTCAGGGAGATTTTCAGGCACATTTCCCCATTGATCACTTCTGAAGTGCTTCACTGACTCTCATGATCTACATAGTTGGCATCCATGCGGCCACTTTCGCAACTCCACAACTGATCAGTAGGTCTTCCAAATCCCACTAGTTGATGAAGCAACGGGATACTCCCGCAACCATCAATCTCATCCCCATGCCAAACCAGCCCAAAACGACATCTGTTACGTGTAGCCGTGTCGCTTTGTTGAGATCCAGGATGGTCCAAATCCCATGATGCGCCCTTTGCCCCTTGCGAAGGGTGGCGGTCCGCCAAGTTCACCCCTCTGGGAGTCGGTAGAAAAATGTGCCGACAAAAGTTCTCGGTGAATCGCGCGCGGTTAAAGCATGGAACAACAGTCGCAGGACATGGCCATAGGGATTGGATGGGATTGGAGAGTTTAGCTTCTGATTTGGATTTCAAAACGAATAGAGCCTGCAGGTCTCAACAAGAAGCTTTTACCAACCGAGTGCAGATATGCTTATAGAATCTGATAGAACTGGTTGGATATCGAAGTTTCATCACATCCCAACAGTTCTATACAATATGATATATATATATATATATAACATGTGAAATATCCCAGTTCAGTTCTCCAGTCATGGTTGGTCATGTCTCGTTTCGCATCTTCACATCATGCCAACCGTGACTTGGCAGTCCTGCGAGGTCCACAGTTGCAGGCACACCCAGCAGCATTGCGATTTCCGGAAGCAGCATCTCCAGCTCCTAAGCTGTGCGAAGAGTAGGGCCAGCAGGGTAGGGGTTGTCTTTTCGTCTTGACTTGGGTATAAATGGGACATGGGTGAACATATGTATTTATTTATATATACATATCATATAAGTATAATGTAGATATTTGATATTCGGCCAGGTACCCAAGATCAGCCAGGAAGATGTCAATGGCAACAGAGGGCTTGGGAAAGCCGAGTCTTTTTTGTAAATTTCCTGGCAAGAATATGACTGATGATCAAGCGGTTGGATATGGATTTGGCCACCAACTCACCCCGGATCATCTTCAAACAGTCCGATCATTCTGGATGCTATGAAGAGAATGCCCGGCCGACCCTGAATGAAGGCTCTATCCCCACGATCACCGGTAAACCCTGGCATTCAAAAAATTACTCTCTTCCATTCTTTCATGGACACGTCGAATCACGTGGAATCATGTTAAATCAAGTTGAATCAATGAAAACAAGGTGTATCAAGTTGTATCAAGCTGTATCAAGTTAAATCAAGATGATGATGATGATGATGATGATGATGATGATGAAGATGAATGCTCACCATGTCACAATAAAGAAACACCACGCACAAACTCTTCCAACTCGAATGAGGCCGGGCCAGCATTCGCCAGGGGCAAAGCAGCTGCTTGCCACCTGGACATTGGCTCAGGGAACACGAGAGGCGCCGCGGCTGGATGGCAGGGTTCATTTTACCCCATATAGTGCATTGACATATCATATATTGTTATGTATATCATGTATATATATATATATATATGCATATGTATCTTGCAAAGTATTGCCAGATCTCCGTGGATGATGAATCTGATGAGAGCTGATAGTTTCGGTTGCTCCATGGATGTCGAATGGAAATCGCAGGGTATTCTCCATCCATGTCTCAGCGATTTGTTTGCGCCTTGGATCAAAGTGAGCTGGGACGGCAAACGTTATCATATTGCGCTCGGTGGTAGCCGGTGAAGAACCATGGAGGGTCTTCGCTACTCAAAGACCTTTATTGACGTGGAGGAGGTCAACGAATCATCAGCAGAGCAGCGAACATGCAGTGCTCCGCCAGTGACTCTCAGCTTTAGAATTCAGGTGGTGATTTTAGTGATTTCACTACCGGAGCAGCCCTTGGCCGAGTGACTTCACGCAATGTTTTTTCTCAGTTGGTCATACAAAAAAGGCACTGAGTCTCCGCCATTTTTTTTTCGGTGGTACTTTTCCAGACATTTGGGCAGTTTGCATGGTATATCTACGGTAAACGTAGGAGAGACTACGATTTGTTTGCTTCCGGAAAGAGGCAGCTAGATCTGAAATCTGAGGATGGTTATCCCGAAGAACACACCAAGCAAGTTTGTCCTTCACGAATATGAAGAGCGCAGGATCAGTCTGCAGGCGGGTCACTGTTGAAGATCCCAGGGCCTCAGGTCAGGGGCGGCCACTGCGAAGGACTTTGGCCTGTAGGGATTGCCCGTTCCCATTGTTGAAATAGGATAAACATGATAATGACGATGATGATGATGATGACAATGATGATGATGATGATGATGATGATGATGATGATGATGATGATGATGATGATGATGATGATGATGATGATGATGATGATGATGATGATGATACGATGATGATGATGATGATGATGATGATGATGATGATGATGATGATGATGATGATGATGATGCTGATGCACTACTACTACTACTACTACTACTACTACTAGATGATGATGATGATGCTGATGCTGATGATGATGATGATGATGATGATGATGATGATGACGACTATGATGATGATGATGATGATGATGATGATGATGATGATGATGATGATGATGATGACGAGGATGATGACGAGGATGATGATGACGATGATGATGATGATGATGATGATGATGATGACGAGGATGATGATGACGAGGATGATGATGATGATGATGATGATGACGAGGATGATGATGATGATGATGATGATGATGATGATGATGATGATGATGATCTACTACTACTACTACTACTAGACGAGGATGATGATGATGATGATGATGATGATGATGATGATGATGATGATGATGATGATGATGATGATGATGATGATAACGAGGATGATGATGACGAGGATGATGATGATGATGATGATGATGATGATGATGATGATGATGATGATGATGATGATGATGATGATTCTTATTGTTGTTGTTATTATTATTATCAGACGCACAAAAATATACACTCATTACCAGAGCGTGCGTCTTCGGCAATTCGCGTTGTTTTGTTTGCCAGGTGTCGAATCTACAGCAGGGATCCCAACTCCTGGCTGGAGAGAAGTTGGCGATCTGCGGGGAGGCAGGGTATACCCAGTTACACATATATATATATATATATGGCCATCAATTAACCGGGAAAATGATGGAATGAACAACACAAGAATTGGGTGTTATATAGATGCATATGTGTATATATATATACATTATATACTAATTATGTCCAAACTATGCAACAAGAATGGCGAAATGATGGGATATCATGGAATGATATAACGAAACATATGATATTTTGGTGTGGCTGAAGATGGGGTATACCCCTCAAATGGCCATCAATTAATAGGGAAACTGATGATCAACCACTGGATTTATGGGTACCATATTATCAGAGAAACCAAAAATGCACCGCACCAAAGCACCGATTGGTTTTTGAGAAACACCTAACTTTTGCTTCAGAGTGGCTGGATCCAAAGGATCAAATCAGATCCCAGTTTGCGTTTGTGGATTGTTGAATCATGTTGAATATTCAGCCCCAAGCAGTCAAGACATGGTCAGCTCTTTTCTTCACAACCTCACTAGGTGAATCTATCGCGTGGAAGCTACGGCCATCCAAATGTTTGCGCCCGGCCATGTATCCTCTTCCTATGGGACAAATGTTTCAAGGGAGACAAATGTGGCTTCTGCCACTTGCCTCACGATGCTTGGTCTGAAGTCAAAATTCGCACGATTTTGTTGTGATAGGGATGGATAGGGAATGAAAGGCGAAGCAGTACTTCGGTTTGTCCGGTTTGTCTCAACATGAGGGATACCCCAGAATTGCCATTTGAAAATGGTGGAACATGATGATCAACCAGGATAAAGTATGATAGTAATCGGGCTTCAAAGTTTTGAGGCAACTCCAGTCAGTAGTTGTCAGTCCCCAACACCATATGGGTATGGATCAAGCTACCCATAATTTACTTTTTTTGGGGTTGAACATCAATAGCCCGTCCCATCCCAGAAACATGTTCATTTTCTCAAACTCACCCAGCAACACATGTCCTTATGGCAGGAAACGAGGCCTCCGACGCTCGACAAGCAACAACGCGACTACTTGAAGGAACTCCCCAAAAACACCTTCTTCAAGATGCTCCTGCCATTTGTTCGTCAACGTGTGGAGGCAGCTGGTGGTCGACATGCAGCATATCTATCTCTATGTCTTTGCATATACATACATAATACATACCATACCATACCATACCATACCATACCATACCATACCATACCATAAATACATACCATACCATAAATACATACCATACCATAAATACATACCATACCATAAATACATACCATACCATACCATACCGTACCGTACCGTACCGTACCATACCATACCATACCATACCATACATACATCAATGCATGCATACATCAATGCATGCATACATCAATGCATGCATACATCAATGCATGCATACATCAATGCATGCATACATACATACATACATACATACATACATACATACATACATACATACATCCATCCATCCATCCATACATACATACATACATACATACATACATACATTACATACAGTATATGTGTATATGTATATATAAATATATATGCACATACATCTATTCGCACATGTAATTGTACTCATACACACGCAGATATATGTGTAGGTACACATACACATGACGTACATCTATCCATAGTTGAGTGGGGCAGTCAGGTTGTTTGCACAAAAGGCACTTGTGACTCCTGAACATTTTTCGTGCCAGGGCACTGAGCTAGACGCGGCTGTCGTGCTCCAGCTACTAAAGTCGGAAATTTCGGTGCGTTCCCCAAGATCTCCAGCGCCGACCGTCCATGCTCCTCGCCGAATTCGCCTTGTGCTCGAGCGGATGAGTTTGGCTGGCTTGGTCAGTACAGCCTGCACCATTCTGCCCCAAGACCCCTTTCCGAAGCTCATGAAAAAAGAGTTGGAAAGGTTGCGAAAAGCTATCAGAGCTTTTGACCTGGATACTCTTGGCTGACGAGGCCAGATGTCCACCCAACATCATACGTTGAAATGGCTAGTTTGCAGGCAATTGTGCGGAGAATCAAGAACATCTTGAGTTGAATTGCCTTCGAATGCGTCGTTTCACTTTGGCAGTTGCTCGACAGCGTTTGCACATCATGCCTTTCAACCATGGAGGATACTACAGACCATTTCTTCATCTTTGCAATGTTTTGAGCATCAGCCTTTCAAATAAATATCCCTTTCAAGCACAAATGCTCTGCTCAATGCTTGAGAGGGACTCTGCATCTGAAATAGCTGATGTTCAGAAGATCAAGAACAAAGTAGTCATTGCCACGGCCACCCCTCGATACAGCTTGTGACAATTTGGGGCATCTAGATACTATAATAATTCTATAATTACCATACAAAACCATAACACATCATGACATAATGAAATATACAATTCCATAACATAGCGGTGTACTAAATATGAACATAATAAACTGGATAAGCAGCACATTACACTGCATCCAAGAACGCTAGGTCACATAAGTTTTCATTACGGTTCTTCATTGTGGTTCGCCACATGATCTTTCCTTACTTTGCCTTATCTTGCCTTACACCAGGTTATATTCATTACAGCACATTGCATTGCATTAAATTGCATGACATTATATTACATTGCATAAAGATATTGCATTACATCACAATATGTATTACATTGCATAATATTGCATTACATTACATCACATCACATTACTATGTATTACTGTACATTACTTTACACTATAGATATTACATTATATTACATTATCTTACATTATCTAACAGCATACTTCAGCATACTGCATTATACTACATTATATTACATCGTATTTCAGCATATTACATTATATTACATGATATTACATCATATTACATCATATTACATCATATTACATCATATTACATCATACTACATTATATTAGATGATATTTCATTCTGTTCCATTCTGTTCCATTCTGTTCCATTTTGTTCCATTCTGTTCCATTCTGTTCCATTCTGTTCCATTCTGTTCCATTCTGTTCCATTCTGTTCCATTCTGTTCCATTCTGTTCCATTCTGTTTTCTGTTCTGTTCTATTCTATTCTATTCTATCATATTGTGTTATATTATCTTGTCTTGTATTGCATTGTATTGTACGATATCATATTAGATTACCATTCCATTCCACACATACATAGATATCGAAGACAGGAATACATGCATTATCACCTTTCAGAACTGTCTTCGGTTTGGTTAATATAGAAGTCCTTGTTGCCAGGGTACGATCCATGAAACATATGCCTTTTGATTGGTTAATATAGGCAGCTCTACTATCTGGTGGTTTGTTGGGCGATTCTGACCTGTAGGATGCACATTTACCAACCAGTATAATGGGATGGGATAAGGAGATTTTCATGCCTCTACAGGTTTCAGAATCATAAATTTATTTCAGCTGTTCTGGTCATTATCCGTCGAATGTGTGGCCTGTTCCAATTGTTTCCCACGAACATACTTCCGTATCTTCTAGAACATCTTCAGGCTTCAGATATTAGGTACTAAATGCATCACATTGGGCAAAACTACATTTGATGTGCCTGTCATTTTGGTGAATTGACAACAAGTGTTGGATTTGTTCATTCCTTCGACATCAGCAACGTCCCGAGCTTTGCAACTGCTTGTTTTATCCCCTCACATAGAGATAGAGCAAGCATGGGAAACACCAGAAAGCAGGTGTGTGGAAACAGACTCATAGAGGGGATAGACATGCAGGTCTGCAGCACCCCACCGTGCCCAACCCAACTGTTTTGAACGTTTTGCAAACACGAGTTTTATGTTCCAAACGACAGACAATCGCTTTGAAAATGGTGAGGTTGGCACTGGTAAATATAAAGATTTAAATCGGATTTAGCTACACGGAACAGATGTGGCTGTATAAATTGCCGCGTCCATCCGACTGGATTGTTCCATCAATTCTTCGTCAACAGCTCTGGTAGTTGCAACACGGTGGCAGTGCAGCGAACATGCGATGCTCCGCCAGTGACTCTCAGCTTGAGAATTCAGCTGGTGATTTTAGTGATTTCACTATTGGAGCAGCCCTTGGCCGAGTGACTTCACGCAATTTCTTTTCTCAGTTGGTCATACAAAAATGGCACTGAGTCTGTGCCACTTTTCTATTTTTTTTTTCGGTGGTACTTTTCCAGACATTTGGGCAGTTTGCATGGTATATCTACTGTAAACGTAGGAGAGACTTCCGGAAAGAGGCAGCTAGTTCTGAAATCTGAGGATGGCTAGCTCGGAGAACACACCAAGCAAATTTGTCCTTCACGAATATGAAGAGCGCAGGATCAGTCTGCAGGCGGGCCACTGTTGAAGATCCCCAATGGGCCCCAGTGCGAAGGGGTTTGGCGGTTCATGGGTAGCCAAATTTATAGGTATATCGGCTTGGTATATAATACAATATAAATATACATACATATATCATATATCTACACACATAATACACACAAAAGCGTGCGTATGACGGCTGCGTCGTTTTGTTTGCCAAGTGTCGAATTTAGAGCAGGGATTGCAACTCCTGCCCGCAGAGAACTCGGCGATCTCCGGCCCTGTGGTGTCTTCGTCATCCAAAGGGCAATATAGGGTATACCCCTCAGTTGTGGCATCAATTAATAGGGAAACTGATGGGATATATGACACAAAAATTGGGTGTTATCCCTCTATATATATATATATAATTATATATGGTCCCGTGTCCCGTGTTCCCCGCCCCCCCCGCATGGTATACCCTCCCGTGGTATGGGTCCCCTCCCCAGGGCCCAGACCCTCTTATTTCCGAGCTATTTCCAGCATTCAGCAGCTGCACCTGACTACTACCTACATACTCCCTACGTACTGCCAACATAGTGCCTACCTACTGCCCACGAACTTCAATACACTACCTACATACTACCAATATACTACGTCATTACCTCCACATAGTAGTTTATCTACGTACTTCCTATAAACTACTCACATACTACTGATGTATTCCATATAAAATAGCTGCGTACTTCCTATATAGTCTCTATGTGCTATTTATACACTATATGTAAATACAAAATATATTTATACATAACATACATATATATATAGATTATATATATGTATAGATTATATATATATAGATTATATATATACTATATATACTATATATATATTATATACTATATATACTCTCTCTATATATACACTCTATATATTTGCTCTATATATACAGTATATATACAGTATATATACTATATATATACTATATATATAGTATATATATACACTATAAACATACTTTATATATACTAAAGAAATACTATATATATATACTATTTATATACTATATAAATACTATATACATACTATATAAGTACTTGATATATACTATATAAATACTATGTATACACTGTATAAATACTATATATACTATGTATATACTACATATATACTATATATATATAGTGTATATATATATATAGAGTTACATTCTAAATATACCCCCTATATCTATATATATATATACACTCTATAATATATATATATATCTACTTATTCTCTCTCTCTATATATATAGACTCTCTATTTACATATATATATATACTATATATATATATATACTCTACGTATATATATATATATACTATGATACTATATATACATACTTATATACCTATTATGTACACAATATATACATATACCCCCCCCCCCTCACCCCACCCCCCCACCCCCCACACCCCCCCCCCCCCGCGGGGGATGACAGGCCAGCCCCCCAGGGGGGGGGCGGCCGACGGGGGGCGGAAACTGGNCCCCGCACCCCCCACCCCCCCACCCCCCCACCCCACCACAGGCCACACCACAGGGGGGGGGTAACATACCATCCCCATGGGTGGGCGGGGGAGGGGGGGTGGCCAACACTGCACCATATATACATACATACACATATTACACATATCATATCCAACAAGAATGGCGCGATGATGGGATGTATGGGATATGCAACCATGACATTTGGGTGTGCCTGATGGATATACCCGTCAAATGGCCATCAATTAGTAGGGAAACTGATGATCAACCAATGGATTTCTGGGTACCATATTATCAGAGAAACCCGAAATGCACCACACCAAGTTTTCGATTGGTTTTTGAGAAACACCCAGCTTTTGCTTCATAGTGGCTGGATCCAAAAGATCAAAGGTTGCGTTTGTGGATTGTTGAATCATGTTGAATGCCCTTTGGTAATCAAACATGGCAATCGAAAATCCGCATTATAGATGATTCCCCTATTGTTAACATCTCCATTTATAGGGGAGTTTCAATTTAAAAGCCTTCGGCATTCCGCCGGCCTCCTGTGGCGGTAAGGACGGAAGCTCAGGGTGTGATGCGATGTGTTTTCGAAGCCAAGTGGTCTTGTGTGTGCGAAAGCTCCAGTGTGCAAAAGCTCCTGTGTAAAAGCTTCTCTGTGTAAAAGCGTCTCTGTGCAAAAGCTCTTCTGTGTAAAAGGTTGTTTGTGTAAAAGGTTGTCTGTGTAAAAGCTTCTCTGTGTAAAAACTTCTCTGTGTAAAAGCTTCTCTGTGTAAAAGCTTCTCTGTGTAAAAGCTCTTCTGTGTAAAATGTTGTTTGTGTAAAAGCTTCTCTGCGTAAAAGCTTCTCTGCGTAAAAGCTTTTCTGTGTGAAAGTTTCTCTGTGCAAACGCTTCTCTGTGTCAAAGTTTCTCTATGTAAACGCTTCTCTGTGTAAAAGCTCTGTGTGCAAAAGCTTCTCTGTGAAAAGCTTCTCTCTGTGCAAAAGCTTCTCTGTGTAAAAGCTTCTCCGTGTAAAAGCTTCTCTGTGTAAAAGCTCTTCAGTGTAAAATGTTGTCTGCGTAAAAGCTTCTCTGCGTAAAAGCTTTTCTGTGTGAAAGGCTGTCTGTGTAAAAGCTTCTCTGTGCAAACGCTTCTCTGTGTCAAAGTTTCTCTATGTAAACGCTTCTCTGTGTAAAAGCTCTGTGTGCAAAAGCTTCTCTGTGAAAAGCTTCTCGTGGCAAGAACGTGGAATGACATGGAAAAAACGTGGAAAAACAGAGGAAAACGCGGAAAAAGGGTGCATCCCAGGGGCGAGCCGGGGGAACGGAAGAAAAGACGGACAGGGGAGGAGGAAGAAGGATGGAAGAGAACAGAAGAGGATGAGGAGGAGCATGATGATGGTGATGACGATGATGATGGTGAGGATGAAGCTGATGAGGATGACGCTGATCACCAGACTGACGAGGATCACCGAGACTACTACTTACAACTACAACTACAACAACAACAACAACAACAACAACAACAACCACAACGACAACGACAACGACAACGACAACGACAACGACAACGACAACGACAACGACAACGACAACGNCAACAACAACAACAACAACAACCACAACGACAACGACAACGACAACGACAACGACAACGACAACGACAACGACAACGACAACGACAACGACAACGACAATGACAAGGACAACGACAACGACAACGACAACGACAACAACAACAACAACAACAACAACAACAACAACAACAACAACAACAACAACAACAACAGACTCTAGACTCTAGACTATAGACTAGAGACTATAGACTATAGACTCTAGACTCCAGACTCTAGACTATAGACTATAGACTATAGTCTGGGGTGTAGGAGGAGGAAGGGGGGGTGGTAGGAACCCGGGGCAAAAATCCGTAGCAGAAGGAACTTTTTACCTAAGCTTGGCTGCGCTAGAGATGTAGTACAAGAACATCCACAAAACACGCCGGCAGGTCGGCGGATTGCCATGTTTGATTACCGGAGGGTAGCAATCACCAAGCCATGTCGGCTGTTCAGCCCCAAGCACTTTTCAGACATGGTCAGCGCTTCATGACCTCGCTAAATAGGTGAATCTATCGCGTGGAACCTGCGGCCATCCATGGCGGCTGTGTATCCTCTTCCTACGCGAGAAGTGTCACAAGGGAGACACATGTGGCTTCTGCCACTTGCCTCACGATGCTTGGTCTGAAGTCAAAATTCGCACGATCTTGTTGGGATAGGGATGGATAGGGAATAAAAGGTGAAGCAGTACATCGATTTGTCCGGTTTGTCTAGACATTATGAGGGATACCCCAGAATTGCCATGCGAAAATGGTGGCACATGATGATCAACCCGGATAAACCTTCCTCAAGATGCTCCTGCCATTTATTCGTCAACGTGTAGAGGCAGCTGGTGGTCGACATGCAACATATCTATCCCTGTCTTTGCATATACATATACACATATATACACGGATATATATATATATATATATGTATATATATATATATGCGCTCATACACGCATATAGTCGAAGGAAGTTTAGAAGTCAAACTTCCGACAATATGGACACATGGAAAAGCACAGCCAGGAAGAAAGTCAGAGGAGAGAAGATCAGAGAGGGAGAAAGTCAGAAGAGAGAAGGTCAGAGAGGAGAAAGTCAGAAGAGAGAAGATGCAGGTGCGCAAAAAGGTAGGAAAGTCGCGAAACACTGTGTTTTTCCAAGGTTTTGTGGCTCCGGAGGGTCGAAAAGTCGGCTCGCTAAAGCGGCGGGTGCGGAGACATTTGGGCAGATGAGATATGAAAAATTGCACGGCGTTGTGGCGCGAAGTACATTTGGAAGTAAAAAGTGTAAAAAAATTGACGGGTTCGGAGCACTTTTGGAAGTTGAGATGTGGAAAATTTGCACGGCGTTGTGGCGCGAAGTACATTTGGAAGTAAAAAGTGTAAAAAGCTGACGGGTTCGGAGCACTTTTGGAAGTTGAGATGTGGAAAAAGCGCGCGCCATTGTGGCGCGAAGCACATTTCGAAGTAAAAAGCGTCAAAGCACACCATTCTCGGAGCACTTTTGGAAGTTGATGTCGAAAAAGTGCACGCCGTTGTGGCGCGAAGCACATTTGGAAGTAAAAAGCGTTAAAAACCGACGGGTTCGGAACACTTTTGGAAGTTGTGACGTCGAAAAATTGCATGCGGTTGTGGCGCGAAGCACATTTGGAAGTCAAAAGTGTTGAAAACTGAGGGGTTCGGACCATTGTTGGAAGTTGTGACGTCGAAAAATTGCAAGCCGTTGTGCCGCGAAGCACATTTGGAAGTCAAAAGTGTTAAAAACTGAGGGGTGCGGACATTTCCAAGTCAAAAATGTTAAAAAGTGAGGGTTTCGGGTCAATTTTTGAAGTTTGGATGTGACTACGCCACAACTACAAGCACAAGCACAAAGTACAATTACAACCACAGAGAGAGAGAGAGATAGACAGACAGACACATAGAAAGATAGAAACGAAGATAGGTAGTTGGACCACGGCTTATAGACGGCCGTGTGTTTTTAGTATTTTTTGGCTTTTTGGGG
>BGPT01001672.1:110780-141028 GCA_003297045.1 Symbiodinium sp. clade C Y103 | reverse complement strand
TTCGCGGCTTCTGCGGCTTCGCGGCTTCCCCGGGATTTCGCGGCTTCGCGGCTTCGCGGCTTCTCCCCGTTGGCCGGGCCCCGTTTACCCCTGCATTGAGATTGTATACAGTATACACCGTATGTTCTTGCATACAATGTGGAGTGCAGGGTGCTGGTACGTTACACATGGTTTGGCGTTCATGGGATGAAAAATATAATGACGGACATCATGGAGACTTTGCATGCGTTTGCACTTGGTAGCATCCCTCGAAGTAAAAACGAACACGTGCGAAAATTGTCCAATGCCCGCAATGAACTTCGGAAAGCTTGAGAAACTCTTCAACCAATGCCTTGAAAGTAGCCACAGACGTGAAAAGGATTCAAAAGGATATAAGAATGACGTGAACAATTTGTTGGGTATGTCGGGCAACTCATTCGCAACAAATATGCCAATATTAAAACCAAAATCATGCGTTTGGGCCAACAAAAAGAATTGTTTGTCTCCTAAATTGGCACAAGAAAAAAATAGCTCTGATTTTTGAAGTGCTGGCGTTACCTCACTCAACTGTCAAACAGGTCGTGGCCAAATACTTTTTGAAAACAAAGGCCAGGGTGGAAGCACTGCTCATTTAGGCCATTTGAATTAAATATTTTCCTGTTCGAACACAACCGTGCAAAACCCAAATTTGTTGTCATTTTCATGTGGCAGGAAACTATAGACGGTATCAAAAGAAACACCAACGAAATACATCACATATATTTTTCTTCAGAATTGATGGGCATGACAAATCAATGCAACGAAGACCTCTATTTTATCACGAGGTGATGGCATGCGTCCGTGTTTGCCCTGTCAAAATCGTGCCTGGAAATCTCCAATTCCAATGTCGCAATCTTCTCAAGGAGCGCCGGCATGCCACCAAAAATTGCATGCGGCAAACAGATGTCACTCTGCACACAATGTGGGATCGGAAAAACACTCACGGATAACCAAGCCCATGCCAAATTTCCCGGTGGATCCGTCTCATTTCCTGATATTGTCTTGGATGGAATAACAAAATGCCGGAATATTGAGTGTTCATTATTTGCCACTGTTGCTTTGATCTTGTTTCGTGTACGCCGCCCCGCCCACCCATGGCAAACAAATATCGCTGACAGGCAAAGATTGTTGAACGGCATTTCGATCAAAACAACGTCCATCCCTGTCAACGCTTTGTGTCATACCATTTTGTAACAATTATGCACTTCGAAGGTTTCGACTTCGCTCAAATTTGGTAGAATCGTGTGTCATGAAGGGCAGGATACAAGAGGGGGGACCAACTTTCGCACGACGTTTGTCGTAAGAACATGTAGCAACCTCTTTTGAACAACACCCGATGAAAAATGTCCGTCGTCCATGTTGTGGGTCGCGCACAATATGCACAATTGCTCTAGTTTTACGATTTTTTGGTGCATTTTTCAAAGGGCGTAAAATCAGCTAAGTTGCCAAACTTGGGTTCAACATGGCCCAACATTGGCCCAACATTGGCCCAACATAGGCCCAACATAGGCCCAACAGGGCCAAACAAAGCCCCAAAATGGCGAAGCATGCCTCAACATAGGCCCAACATGGCCCAACGTCCCTCCACTTAGGCATGGAACATATGGTTATATTTGTTGGCACTCAGAAACACGAGCAAGCGTCGTCGCGAAGCGACCAGAATTATTCCAGCAAAGGGGTCCCAAAGACAGGGAGGAGGAAGGTAATTTCACGGGATGTTGTCATATACACCCTTTTCAAAACAACAAAGTAAATTATCCGCATGAACATTCGCACGGTCCCTCCCCGTACAAGCGTTTTCCAAACAGAACTGGCTGTTTCTTTGGTCAATGATTTGTCACGAAAATTCCAACGGGCTCTTGCGAGCATCCATGTCAACATTTCTGCAGAAATATGCTTGACATCAATCCAAACACAATTTTGCAAGGAGCTTTTAAAGGACCCCGCAAGAATTCATACAAAAGATTCACCACATCTCACAACAAATGATTGAGACGTTTTCAACCTTCACCGGATGTTTGCAGAACGATCTTTCAACGGAACCTTCACAATGTCTATGCCAAAATTTGTTGGAAAAAAATCTGGGGATCTCTGCGCAGGAAATGTCTAGAAAAATTATACTGTGTTTGCGCCCAATTTTTCGATTAATCAATTTTCGTCCTGTGCCGAAACAAAACCTCTGCTCGGTGATCGGCTCGATCCTGGAACGAAATTTGTCGAAATTCGCGACGCAAGGCCACTCACACTATCTTGTGCAGCTCTCCTTGCCATGTCCCTGTACGACATGACGAAATCTCTGCACAAAGCGTGCTGCAGGATTGATGGGTTCGGGAAACAATCCCAGAAAAATTTGAAACGGGATCCCTGTTCCTCTACAAAATCTGTTGGCCGAACCCAGGGATGCCTGGGAAAGAGCCCTTGTCTTCTAGCCTTGTGTGCCAACAAATCTGTCGGTTTTCCCATCAATTATCTGGTTCCTAATTTTACCTCGGAGTAGGGAAAGACCTAATTCTGTAAACCCCAATTTGACATGGTTCGGGGTCGTCAATCGAAGGCACCAAAGTTAAGCCTCTTCAACCCTCCAATTTTGTAGCCATCAAACCCTTCAAACACCATTCACGCTACTATCCAAATATTTTGAAAATCCACCTGCTAATTGCGGGGTGGTTCTTGGGTGCTGGGATTTTACAATGTCAAAGTGTAGGTGTACAGGCAAAGGAAGCT
This sequence comes from Symbiodinium sp. clade C Y103, assembly GCA_003297045.1. Classification (NCBI taxonomy): domain Eukaryota; class Dinophyceae; order Suessiales; family Symbiodiniaceae; genus Cladocopium; species Cladocopium sp. clade C. The sequence goes on along the minus strand of BGPT01001672.1, from coordinate 138,286 downwards.
GGTGGCACCTAAAAAGTCACCACTCCTACCCATTTCATCAGTACAAAATCATGACCCCAGCCTCCACAAAAAGTCTGACACATTGTAAAATTAAGGTTTGCAAGACACTCTGGGGCAGTTAGTTTTTAACCAGTCACGGATTTAAAATCCAAACCTAACATTTACAACTCCCAGCACTTCGTCAGACCTAAGTCCAAAAAGGACATGTTCACAAAACCACTTCGTTTGTCGAGAAAAGAATTGGATCAAATTTGAACAAACCGCTCCATTTTTTGGATATAAGATTTCACGAAACAACCCCATTTCATGCCAGTAGTACCGCACAAGGCTGTGGCGGAAGTTTCAGAAATGGCAAACCTATAGGAGCGGTTCGTTGTTGCGACTCATGAATGGCAGAGCAGATCCACTGATGGATCAAAAGGTGGTTGGAGCGTCGGCTTATCGATCTGTCTATCTATCTGCCTGCCTAACTAACTGACTAACTAACTACCTAACTGACTGACTGACTGACTAACTAACTAACTAACTAAATAACTGACCCACTGACTAACTGACTAATTGACTAACTGACTAACTGACTAACTGACTAACTGACTAACTGACTAACTGACTACTAACCGACTAGCTGACTAGCTGACTAACTGACTAACTGACTAACTGACTAACTGACTAACTGACTAACTGACTAACTGACTAACTGGCTAACTAGCTAACTAACGAACTAACTAACTAACTAACTAACTAACTAACTAACTAAATAACTAGCTAACTAACTGACGAACTGATTAACTGACTGGCTGACTAGCTAATTAACTAACGAACTAGCTGACTAACAAACTAACTAACTTACTAACGGACTAACTGACTAACTGAGTAACTGACTAACTGACTGACTAACTCACTGACTCAAGAACTAACTAACTGACAAACTAACTAACTAAGTTGTTAAGTTGTTAAATGGTTAAGTTGTTAAGTTGTTAAGTTGCTCAATTGTTGAGTGGTTAAGTTGTTAAGTGGTTAAGTTGTTAACTGACATCTCAAAATTTGCTTACAACCCTCAGTTTTTGACACTTTTGACTTCCAAATGTGCTTGGCGCCACAACGGCGTGCATTTTTTTCGACATCGGATGGCCATCGAATCGTCCAAAAGTGCTCCGAACCCCTCACGTTTTTACGATTTTCACTTCCAAATGTGCTTCGCGCCACAGCGCCNTTTCGACATCGGATGGCCATCGAATCGTCCAAAAGTGCTCCGAACCCCTCACGTTTTTACGATTTTCACTTCCAAATGTGCTTCGCGCCACAGCGCCGTACACTTTTTCGACATCTCAGCTTCCCAAAGTGCTCCGAACTCCACAGTGTTTAACACTTTTTACTTCCAAATGTGCTTCGCGCCACAGCGCCGTACACTTTTTCGACATCTCAACTTCCAAAAGTCGTCCGAGCATGTGGTGTTTTTAACTTTTTTACTTCCAAATGTGCTTCACGCCACAACGCCGTGCACTTTTTCGACATCTCAACTTCCAAAAGTGTTCCGAGCCCGACAGTTTTTGACACTTTTTACTTCCAAACGTGCTTCGCGCCACAGCGCCGTGCACTTTTTCCACATCTCAGCTTCCAAAAATGTTTCGAACATGACACTTTTTATCACTTTTTACTTCCAAATGTGCTTCGCGCCACAACGCCGTGCACTTTTTCCACATCTTCCAAAAGTGGTCCGAGACCGTCAGTTTTTAACACTTTTTACTTCCAAATGTGCTTCGCGCCACAACGGCGTGCAATTTTTCATCTGTCATCTGCCCAGATGTCTCCGCACCCGCCGCTTTAGCGAGCCTACTTTTCGACCCTCTGGAGCCACAAAACATTGGAAAAACACAGTGTTTCGCGACGTTCCTACCTTTTCGCGCACCTGCATCTCTTCTCTTCTGACTTTCTCATCTCTTATCTTCTCTCTTCTGACTTTCTTCATCTTCTGACTTTCTTCATGGCNTCATGGCTGAGCTCTTCACATCTTGGCTCTTCTCACCTCTGCTTTTCAACTGTCCATATTGTCGGAAGTTTCACTTCTAAACTTCCTTCGATAAATAAAAGGTGGATCAAGTTTCATGAAACAACCCCATTTTACAAGGGGCCTGCGTATTCCTAAGTCACCTTGCCAACTTCCAACTTCCGTTGACAACTTTAAGCAGCATCTTCCATCTCTGAACCGCTATCCCACATCATCCATCGCCATCCCCATGCCCATCAAAGGCCGCAACTCACTTTTTGCTCAAGGTGATCAAGCTTTTCTTCGTTTCAGTTAGATTTGGTAAAGATCAATCTCTTCCAGGACCTGGGTGCCTAGACAGGACAACCTCCACAAATACATTTTGGAATGTTTGGGGACGTAGGACTGCCTTTTTTTAGCGGCCAAAATTGCCTTCGACCTACAGGCTCCAATTTTGTAGGGATCAATCTCTTCGAGGACCTGGGTGCCTAGACAAGACAACCTCCCCAGATGCACCGAAAGGTTGCCATTTTATAGGGCCAGAACTGCCTTGGACCTGGGGGTTCTAATTTTGTAGGGAGTGGACAGGACAACCGCCTCAGATGCACCAAGGGGTTGCCGTTTTATACGGTTCAATATTGTCTTCGATCTGCAGGCTCCAATTTTGCAGGGATCAATCTCTTCGAGGACCTGGGTGCCTAGACAAGACAACCTCCCCAGTTGCACCAGGGAGTTGTCATTTTATAGGTCCAACACTGCCTTCGACCTAGGGGTTCCAAGTTTGTAGGCGTCAATCTCTTCGAGGACCTGGGTGCCTAGACATGACAACCTCCTCAGATGCACCAATGGGTTGCCATTTGATACGGTGCAATATTGTCTTCGAGCTACAGGCTCCAATTTTGTAGGGATCAATCTCTTCGAAGACCTCGGTGCCTGACAGGATAACCTCCTCAGATGCACCAATGGGTTGCCATTTTATAGGGGCCAAATCTGCCTTGGACCTACAGGATCCAATTTTGTAGGGGTCAATCTCTTTGAGGACCTGGGTGTCTGCCACGAGAACCTCCTCAGAAGCAACGGGGGTTGCCATTTTATAGGGGCCAAAATTGCCTTCGACCTACAAGCTCCAATTTTATACAGCACGCTCGCCTTCACCACCGTGGTGTAGCTTTGTGTGTTTGCGTGGCAAGTATGGATGGAAATATCTATGAGGATGTGGGGCTGGTTTGTAGAGCTGAGTGGGCACCCAAGCACCTTGATTCTACAGAGTGAATTGGAAGAAAAAAAATTCAGATGTTATCTCAATACGGTAATATGTTCACGCGTTTTTGTTCGTTTTTCTCTTCTCCATCATGCGCATTGCACATGTTTGAGCGCTGTGATGTAGCAACATGGCATGGTTTCATGAAACAATTCCGTCACCAAAAGGTTCCAATTTTATAGCACCCTACAACTATGAACCTTGGGGGGTTTCAATTTTGTAGTCGTTTGAAGCTTTGATACACCAGGAAATTGGCTACTGATCCAAACCAATATAATATCCCCATAGAATTTCCGCCTCATATATAATTGAAGCCCAGGGTCACTAAATTTAGGCCCCTAAAGTACAGTCCACCAAAACCAAAAAAAAAACGGGGGAATTGGAGATAATAAAATTGCTTTATCCGACACCTAGAGGGGAAACTTGCCAAAGTATGTTTTTTCAAGTGCGTCATGTGAGTGGCATTTCGGCAAGACCCAACAAAATGTTGGGAGACACCGGCAAGACCAAACAAAATAGTGGGAGACACCGTGCAGTCAAAGAGCGTCACCTTCACTTTCAACTGCGTTTCTGAGACTGGTTTAAGTTTTATGACATTTAGCCCACGCAAGGCGAATTCAATGTTCGTGTTCAACCTCGGTGCTTTGCTTTAAATCGCCGGGCACCAGTTTTCCAAAATATTTGTGTGCAGTTTTGCTGGTGGGAACTTCCACCATGTCACCCGCAACAACAATGTGTAATGGCACCAATATCGGTTGAGTTTCGATCTTTTTCTTTTTCGAAGCATTCATTTCCAGACCCATTTTGGCTAATTCTTCTGTAAAATTTCCAAGCCCGTACTCGCAGCAGGAGCAGGATGAAGAAAAAAATGCATGATCAAAAGCACACGGGTATGAACATGACCAAGTAAAAACAAGCGCTGCGAATGAAATCTGTTGAACGGCAGGGTCGCCAGACTACTGGGGAGGACCGCTTCTTGGGGTCCAGAAAGCGAAGGTGTTTACGACCCCGAAAATGAGGTTGTTGCAGTGATCATTTTGCCAAAAGCGGGCACAGCTGTAACAACAGCAGTGCCCTTTTCAAGCCTAACAGAAAGCCAGGATCGCTTCCTGCGTGGATGGGGAACACGGTTGCTGATGGAAGGCCCCCAGCCTCGCTTGAAACACAAGAGAGCATGTTGCCAATCTTGGCACAATCGCCATGTTGTTTGGGTGTTGTTGTTGCCGTAGGCTTTCGCAGCATGGCGTGGGCAAGGTGCTCATTCTGATTCTGCACCCGACATTGCTGGCAGGATGCCTTCTTCTGCGTCTGTCTTGGCAATCAATGGTTTCGTCAAGCTTGGGTGTCGCAGTGCTCAATTTTGTTTTGATCTCTTGGTGCGTTGTTTCTTTTTGGGTTTCCCCGCTCCTCCCCCATAGACTCCTAACGCGGCAGCTTTGTGGGTTGGATTTTGGATGTTGCCGCGGAGTTCCATGCGATCCGGTTAAACAATAATACTATATATTTAAAACCGGATGAATCCTTTTATTCACATTGGGGGAAGAGTTGCGATTTCATGACTCCAGAAGATTGCAGAAGAAGGCTCAAGACGGAAAACATAGGCTTTACAACAGTTTTGTGAAGGTTTTGACATCCTTTGTTGCGGAGTCTTGCCGGAGTCGGACGGAGTCGCCACACCGTCTAAGAGCTCATTTACATTGGGGCAGGGCTCCAGTTTTGTGATTCGAGGCGGCTCCGCAAGAAGGATCAGGATGCAAAAAATGATGTCATTATATCATTCGTTCGATTTGTTCGATCCTCTTTTTGAGGGTTGGAAAGGCATGTAGATTTTGGACCCCCAAAGGTGGTCCTCCCCAGTTCAGCTTAGGTTTGGGTCATCCTTCCTCTTCTTCTGATGTCATTGTTTCTGGTGAAATTTTGAAGCGGCTGGATGCGTTCCGAGATTCATGTCGCAACCGCAACCCCAGAAAAAGGGTTGCCACATGCTCCAGTTTTTGGATTTGGCGCGCCCGTTTTTGGTCTCGCCTGCGATTAAAATGGGCATTAAAAGCAGCCCGGGAATGGCTTTGTCTGAAGCGAATAATGGTAGTGCGTGGCAATCCTTTTTTTGGCATTGTGAAACCTTGCGAGCTGCTGGAGACATGAACCTTTTCGCATGATGCAATTGGATCACATTAGGATATGTGTTTGCATGGTAGCAGGAAGCTTTCAACGCAACAGTATACAAAATCGTAGGAAACAAAATTGAATGGAAAAAAAATCCACGACGGTGTCAAACAAAGATTGCATATTCCAGCTCCAGTTACAAAGGAATACAAAGCCGATGTTGGCACCCCGTTGTCGCACATGTGGCTCCACTCGTTGGTTCATTCAAAATCGATCTGTTCTTTGGAATGGAATTCGGATTTGTTTGATGTACGGATCCCCCCCTTAGCTTCGATGCAGCTGAAAGAAGTGGATGTTATTCAAAAGCGGATACTTCGTAGTGTTATTGGCTGGGTCCGTTTGCACGCTGAAGATTGGCGAGAGGCAACGGTTCGAACGCGAACACAATTTCAGCAGGCCATGGAATTGGAAATGTCGGTGAAACAGTTCCTTTCTTTCCCACTGCTTCATCATGTTTTGCGGGCGAAAAATGTAGCAGTTTCGGTGCCAACAATTCGATGGCACCGAAGAACCTGCAAACCAACTTGACGGTGTTATTGTCTCATGGAATATTTTTTTTTTTCTTCCCGCGTTTTCAGTTTCAGACTTGTGAAAAAGGACCTGATGCCCCCTAACCGGATAAGGGCACACACTCACATGAACAACCACGGAAACCAGGATATGGAGCACGCCCCAACCCATGCGCAGCTATGCAACAACCAAGTCCCCGGCAGCCTCAAGCCTCAGAAAATCCTTGACCAATGGCGCAACCACACTTGTATGATTGCCATCACCCCTGCGGTAGTTACCCCCCCCCCCGTCCCCCCCAGCTCCAAATAATTTGAAAAAAAAAATTAGGTGGGGGATAGTATCTTCGATGATTACACGATGAAACCCTCTTGGGGGTAAAATAGTTACCCGCATTGGAGGGGATCTTCCTCAGAATTATTTCGCCCCGGTGGGAGTTAATTAGTTTGCCACCCCGCGGGTTAGTCCGGTCTTTCCATATGATGAGTCTTGCAGATGCCCGGCAAATACGAAAATAAAGTATGCTAGAAAAATCGAACCGCTCAGCAAATAGTCCAAGACAAAAAAACTTTTGGGAGCGGCCTGTCTGTCACATAGTGCCCGCCTGTCGGATTTTCTCGGATAGTATTCCAAATTATTTCCACGGGGGGTTGACCTCTGCTATTTTATACTTAGGACGCCCGAAGACATGCGTTCACTGAAAAATTTAAGATATCTATTTTCATTTTCATTCCGAGTGCTTACGTCAAAATTATTTTAGGGGGGTAACCCACCAAAATAATTTCCAGCCAAAAATTATTTTGGGGAAGGTTAGAGTCTATAATTATATTTACCCAACATGTTAGATTTTTGAAATTATTTTGGAAAAACTATTTTGGTGGCTAACCCCCACCCTGAAATAATTTCATTAGCGTAGGAGGGATTGATTGTCAATGGCAGGGATAAACTGAAGTCTTAACCGGGTTTGATCTTTGATTCGGCACTCGGAATGACTGTATCGAGTCATGCAAGGATGCTGCAAAAACGGGAGTCAAGGCAACAAAGAACATAACAAAAGGAGAAACTACCAAAAAAAAATTCGCCCAAAATCCATACACACAAAAAGAGCGCCGGGAAAAAAAAGGAAATACTGGTTTTGCTTATTGTCCCATCATCCAATTCGTTCTAGCCAACCCCAAGTTGGCATAAGGCAACGCGTCATACTTGATGCGTCATGCTACACTCTACCTTTTACCTGTGTGTTCTAAGGACCCTGATCGCTGACTCCTTGGGGCGACCGAAGACGTTGCAAACCTTCCCGACATCCGTGGTTGAAACAAATTTTTCAATGGACACTTTGGGCGCGGCAATGCATTGGAAGGCCCATACACACTTCAACATTGCAAATGGAAGCATTCGATCGAAAGAAAAACCTTAGGCCCTTGGCGGGACGCAGCTCAAAAACCAAATCCCGGGAAATCGCACATGAAGGATGATAATTTCTTGTGGTTAGTAACAAATTTATACATGAACGACATTCTGCATCCTTCCACGAATATATATATATATATTTTTGTTCTACATTCTACATGGTTCTAATTTCATAGTTTCTGCGCCGTCAAGTAGAGCTGTCCCTAAGCAAGCAGGTTCAAACTTCAGACTTTGCCTCTCCATTTAAGGGCACGGGAATCCCAGCACGGCAGCGCGACATGACCCATATTGGCATGACATCGTATGATGACAGTCTGGAAACAAATCCAATTTTTGGAATCGTCGCAAGGTGTTCCGTATGTTGACAATTTGTGTTAGTCAAATAGTGACGACGCCTGTTTGTTGATTTTTTTGGGGTAGTTAATTTTGGTTAAAATGATATGACTTCAAGTAAAACAGACGTACACGAAGCTGTGACCGTCAACTGTGACAGCATGACATCCTCTTCTCCCTGCTTTGTTTTTTCCAAATTGTTTTTCCCTTTTTCTCCTCCACGGCTGTGACATGATAGTCATGACAATCATGCGCCAAACAAATCAATCATGCGCCATTGGTCCTGACATTCGTCGCGTTTGTGACATGAAATTAGTTCTTACCAGTGCACGCACGCACAAAATGTATGTCCCAACATTTGTCTGCAACAGCTGGCTGTTTTCGCATGTGTTTGAACCTTTCCAATGTTTGTTGGGATGATTTTGGTTCAGCACACTGATGGAAAATCATCTGTGGCACCCAGGTGTACCTGCACAATCAACGCTTGCCGCAAAAAAACGCCCTTCCTTGGTGACAATTATTTTGCGGTTTTATCATGCATCCTCCCAGCAAATGGGCAAAAACAGCCCGAGACAAGGCATGGGGATTTCAGCACCATTGATATACGCTTATTTACGGCAAAAATTCTAAATGCTGCTGTTCCACGGCTTTCGACGGTGTAACTTTGTGCGGCGTCGGCAGCCAATTGGATCGTGAATACTTCGCAGCGGTGGGTTTGTGAATGTTGTCGCCCCATGTTTTTTGGATCCGTCTACGTTTCTGCATTGGCTTGCAACTTTGTGACATGAGTCCAGCGTGTTTGTTGGTCTCACAATCCCAAGTATCCAAATCCGATGCCATTATTCTCGGCTTCGCGGCACTTATGATTTCGTTTTGCCAAAACGTAACTTTCTAATACTATTTTTTCTGATGTCATGATTTGGTATTTGTTCGTATCCTCCCCATATCCAACAAAAACTAAACATAGCATTGGTTTGCAAGAGTCTGCGCACAGGCCATCCGTGGAAGCAACACGTGGGCAACGCAAATATATTTTTTTTCAAGCCTACTGCTTTTACATCCTTATGCTAACTCAATGACGGAGTTCTACGATCCGGTTACAGACAAGGCCGATGGATTGTCACACCTTCGGTTCAGTCCCTGGAGCTGTCCAACTCACCGAAGCGAAACCCGTTGTCTTGATGAAGGAACGAAGCATAATCACCACCCACGCTCACCACACAGGTAAAAGGTTAACAGCAACCACTTCACCCGCTTCAGCAAAGGCCGTCCGGAACCAATGTTGTGCAGGTCTTGCTGCACCGTCGTGGTCATCCGCCCTTTGATATTTCAAGTGCTGAAGTGCATTCGCTGTTGGGTTTGCAATTGCGCAATCGGACACTCTGGAGGCGGCGTTTGTTGATGTGGTTTGTAGTCGGAACACCCGGAAACATGGGAACCAGCGCGTGCCACACTTCCCAAGGGAAAAGTGGTGTTCGATTATCCTAGTACAAAACCTATAATGTTGGTTTGGGTTTGACTTGCGTTTTCGAGGGTTCCCCGTAGCAACCATGGAATTTGCTTGAAACCATGCGACAAACGTTGATAATGTTGCACATACGACGGGCAACACGAATTGATTCAGATGGGTCTTGCACACGAAACGTACGACAAACGAATCTGAATTTTCGTATCCATGCAAAGCATTTGTGTGCATATTTTTTCAAACGTGTATGATTAAAAAAAAATTAGGCGAATTAATGTTTACTTTCAAATTATCCGTCGTGGAATTGGTTGCAAAAAACAATATGAGATTGCGGGGTATATACCATATATTATAATATAATCGATTTTTGCCAGAATAATGACGTTGAACATGCACACGGATTGCAAATGGCACGTGCGAAATGTTTATCCGCATCCGCATTGTTCCCGGTGCATTTTTTTGGCAGTGATTTCTTTTTTGTTTTTTGTGGGTTGGCGGCCCTGGCAGTGGTCACATCGCAGATCATTGCATATGCAACACTTGACTATCTATTGTTCAGCGTCATATGTAATAATCCGTTTGTGGCTGGGTGGCATTGAATCATCACGCCTCAAGAGCAATACGTGAAAGAATAATGTCTGGAATGGAACGAACTGACATGCAACTAGGTTCACAAATCATGATCATGGTTGTTGTTACAACAACCAACGCGGCCATTTTGTTAGGAAAACATTTCCAGTTGGCTAGTCACATCATTTGTACTGCAAATGGCCTGCCGGCCGATTGATTGGTTCAGGAAAATTGCGTCCATTCATTTTCGCAAACATCAACGATTTCATGCGAAAAGTGGTTGCGCTCGACATATTTTTTTTTGACTGTAATTTTGGATCATACTGTGCCATGGTTTTGCACATCCGAAATTTCGCAACACGGAAATTCTGTTGGCTGAACATTTACAATATTTTGGCATGCAGAAAATGGCTGACATTTTGGTTTTTTTTTGAGTTTCCCTTGGGACAAAAGCGTTTGAAACTGCATTCTCGATTTGTGCGCCTTGCACATGAAATTGACATGCATGCAACACTTGAGTATACGCTACTGGAGCTGGGATGCAAGGAGCAGAAATCATTTACACCCCGCCTCAACACTATCATTTTGAGATGTTGCAACCCAAAAGAACAGCAAGGAAAATGCACATATGGAACGGCGCCGCAGGGCCATGCTTTGACGAGCCTCCTCTTGCCAAATTCGTATGGAATTTGTTCCATTGCGCCAGCCGAAACACTCTAATTTTCGCGAGGGTAAATGTCCAGCGACATACTGGGACCCATGTTATCCCCAGGCTTAGTCACATCGCGGCACATTGAAATCCAAGTTACCCTCAGGCTTGACCGGTGTATAAACTCATTCAGAGCGCTCATGGCCTTTGAAAGAATCTCAACTGACAACTTGTGCACTGGACACTCCGATCGATGAATGCTTCAGCTCTGTGCGTTTTCTGACTCACTCCTTCTCCATGATGCAAGATTCCCCAGGGATTGGGATCACTCACTTCCTCTTGGTTTGAAGCCAGATAACGCCTCCGCATTTGGGACTGGGTCTCAATTGGTGAGCTCGACCCAGACGCATCGTCAACTCCATAAGCCAAGTTTCTGATCAACGCATTTGCAACCATGTCGAAATTTGTGCTGAAGCCCATGCTTGAAGCTGACCCATGTCCATGTCGAAGCGCGTTGATGAAGCTCATAGCACGTTGGGTTTCTCCAAGGCATTGATCCTTGCAAAGTTCGGTGAGTTTTCATCGTCACCGATGTCACTCATGCTGGCAGGAGATCGAAGTGCTGCAGTTCTGAAGTTCTCTTGTCCTGAACGCAACGCTGATATCAGACCATGAAGAACTGTGACACATTCATTGTAAAGCAAGCGTCGATCTGCGGAACTGGCGCTAACTCTTCGGCGCTCACACCTTTCAAGAAGCCATGCTACATAGTCGTTTGCAGTTGGTTCATGTCTCGGTTGTTCCACTTCCACGGGAACATCTGCAGCATCAACATCATCATTGACAACTGGAACTTCAGGTTCTGCATCGGGCTCGTCATCATGGAAAGCAGGGTTCTGTGGATTGTTGTTTTTAGACCCCCTTTATGGCAACAACTCCCCGAGGGCGTCGCGGAGTGTTGTCGTTTTTTGTACATGTCATACCCGTCAGAGTGTTGTTGTTTCGTCAGAGTGTTGTTGTTTCTTTCGCACATGTCAGCCCGTCAGGTAGAGTTGTGCCCGTCAGGTAGAAGTTGTGCACGCGAGGTAGAAGTTGTGCCCGTCAAGTTGAATTTGTGCACGTTAGGTAGAAGTTGTGCCCGTCAGGTTGAAGTTGCGCACGTTAGGTAGAAGTTGCGCCCATCAGGTAGAAGTTGCGCACGTTAGTTAGAAGTTGCGCACGAATGACCGTGTGTTTATTTTTGGGGTGGGGAACAGGGGGGTTGGGGGGGGNAAGGGGGTGGTTGTTTTTTTGGGGGGGGGGGGGGGGGGGGGGGGGGGGGGGGGGGGGGGGGGGGGGGCATACACTTGATGCTACGCTCAAAAAAAACTTTTTTGCACTTGCGCACACACTTGATGCTACGCTATACGATCTTCTCTGCTACAAGATCTTCTCTTGCACTTGCGCACACACTTGATGCTACGCTATAAAATCTTCTCTTGCACTTGCGCACACACTTGATGCTACGCTATAAGATCTTCTCTGCTACAAGATCTTCTCTTGCACTTGCGCACGCACTTGATGCTACGCTACAAGATCTTCTCTCGCACTTGCGCACACACTTGATGCTACGCTACAAGATCTTCTCTTGCACTTGCGCACACACTTGATGCTAAGCTCCAAGATCTTCTCTTGCACTTGCGCACACACTTGACGCTACGCTGTAAGATCTTTTCTTGCACTTGCGCACACACTTGATGCTACGCTATAAGATCTTCTCTTGCACTTGCGCACGCACTTGATGCTACGCTACAAGATCTTCTCTTGCACTTGCGCACACACTTGATGCTACGCTATAAGATCTTCTCTTGCACTTGCGCACACACTTGATGCTACGCTGTAAGATCTTCTCTTGCACCTGTGCACACACTTCATGCTACGCAATAAGATCTTTTCTTGCACTTGCGCACACACTTCATGCTACGCTATAAGATCTTCTCTTGCACTTGTGCACACACTTGATGCTACGCTATAAGATCTTCTCTGCTATAAGATCTTCTCTTGCACCTGCGCACGCACTTGAAGCTACGCTACAAGATCTTCTCTGGCACTTGCGCACACACTTGATGCTACGCTATAGGTTCTTCTCTTGCACTTGCTAAGGTAATGGATAGATCTTCTCGTGTGGGATCTTGTGAGAAGTTGGCAATGGAGATCTGTAGATAGAGTCAATTGCCTCTCTCACTTGTACAAAGCTCTGAAATCAAAATATATGCGATGAATGTGGCAAAAAAATGATGTCGGCGCCCCTTCTTGGAACATGAGATTTGAAAATATGCACGAAATGCAATTTTTTTTACGGCGTTGCGCATCAAAAACGCGCGACGCCTTGGAGGGGTAGTTCCCTTGTTTTTAGACCCCCTCCAAACAAGCAAAAGCACCAAACCAAGCATTGCTGTGAAAAAGACCATAGCCATTGAAGGGTGTGACTCATCCTCAACGGAATCGCCGTCACATCCTTTCTGAAATAGGCTGAAGACACCCAAAACCGCAAGCATGTTTTGCTTCTTTGAAAACACACCACCAGGATCATCTGATCCCTCCACCGCGCCAGTTGACAAGTTGTACAACCCAAGCAAACTCATAAGTGTGGATGTGCCTTGTAACTAGAGAATGCGGCATGACAAGTGCCGCACACCCAAGGCCTTGTCTTTGGAGGATACCTTTTGCACCAGAGATATCTGTCATCAGGTGTCTGACACCTCTGCATCCAGTATCCATGAAATGATCCATGCTAGAAGAATACTGTCTGAAGCGCCAGACGAGCACGCGTAGACTTCTGCTTCCGCACTGCTGCGCGAAACCAACTTTTGAGTCCTGCTTGATGAGTACAAGAAACATTTTCCCACAAAGATTGTTGAGCATGAGATAGACCGGCACAGCACGTCTCTTTGTTGCTGGCCAATCTCCACGGCATGCTCGCCAGCAGCACAAGGTTCACTGTGGAACAATCCAGAGTTTCGTCCAGCCCATCGACGTGACATGCAAAAATCCGCATGACATGCAAGATATGAAACCAAATGCTTCAGCACCACCATGCTCCTAGCATCGTGAGCCGTGTCCCAATACCCACAACCACAATGTCATCAACGTGAATCAATACAAAGACACTCTGCCAAGCCCATAGCTGCAGGTCTCACCATTGGCCATCTGACAATTCACAACTGTTGGAGTCTGCTGTCTGACTGTCAGGACGGCGTCTTTCACATCCGCACTCAACATCAATGCATCACAGTGCTCCCCCATCTCCAGGAACATGACAGGAAGTAGGCAGGCAACAATGGAGCTACTGGCTGAGAACAAAGAGTCCCTCTCGCTGTCCATCCAAACTCTCTTGCAACACATCGTGACCCTCTATATAAGCCTTATTGCTTGGCCTCTTTCGTCAAGCTTTTCACGCCATGTCCTGACAAATCGAGTTGAAAGCACCTGTGCATCGGATGGCACCTCAGCAGCATTGGTGAGGACAGACATCCCTTTTGGCCGCTTAATTTCGACAGCATCTGCAATGGCACCCAATCTCATCAACTCTTCGCTGCTGACCACAGGCACCTGCTTGCTGCAAACAAAAATGAATTGCTCTGCCATGTCTTCATCGATGAGCTCATCAATCTCTTCGAACTCATCGTTCTCCTCCAACTGCGAACTTGAAGGCCAAGCAGCTTCAGGCACTGAGGGACCTGGGGGATCAACTTTCCCCGCCTCACCTGCGGCCTCGGCATCCTCTTCAGGATGCGCTTTTGCATAGTTTGCACTTCAACAGCTTCAACTTCCAATTACGGTGGAAGTGTAGAGCCGACGCAGGCCAAAGGATGGATCACCCTTTTGTTGTGAACAAGCTAAATGCCAAGAGCCGCCAATTCAAACTCCCAAGGGTAATGTTCCAAGTCGCTGAACCAATTGCACTTCGACGGATGTCATAAGCGTGCGGAAAATGCCAGGCTTTGTGCAACCATCCAGCATGCATGATGGCCCAGGCAAACAACAGGCGCATACATCTAAAAATGGCTCAAGATGATGGCGACAATTCCAGCTCCCAACCAGGCGGGCCAAAAACTCGATGTTTTAGCCATATATAGAGGAAACTTACCTGGCTAGTTAGTGTTGGGCGGAGATCCAGCAGCTCGCTCTCATAGGGTCGAGCAGTTCACTGCCCTCTGAGGCCTGTAACGCCTTAGGAGTCTTCCATGGAGTCATCCATAGCAAAATTTCTTGAGAGGCAACTAGCTTGCGAGCTGTAAATTCCTTCAACATTTGACAGCTGAAACAGTGCGGTTTACATTGACATAGTGCAGACGCAGCGTTAAGAGCTTGCAATTCGAACTGATCGAAAGCCATCGATCACAGCGCTGGCCGATTCAGTCAAGAGAGCATGCAAATCTTTGGGCATTACTGTTCACCATGAAGCAGCTTCCGTTCGGGACCATCAGTCCAGTGGCGCTGCAGGGGTGAGTGTCCAGGTCTTGCGTGCTAAGGCAGGCTTGTTTTGCTCGTTAGTTCGGCAGATTGAAGATCTAGTTGCTGGGCGGACCAATCATGCAAGCACAAGCATGTCAACTTATCACCCTCATCTTCCATTCGACTGCAAAAGCCAAAATCCATGGACCGCACTGAGTTGCCAGAGGAATCATGGCTGCTAGGATGGTGTGGGTCTTGCTTTGCATGATAACATAGGGGTCGCTTCTGGCGTACCTTGTCTTTGCATGTTTTTTGGACCTTGTTTTGGGGCCCCGAAGTGGAGCAAGATGTCATTACTGAAGCTTCTAAAAGCAAAAAAGTATTCTGCCGCATTTGAAAACCAACAATCCAACTAAAGCAAGGAAGGTATCAATGAATCTAAGCTCCGTTCCCTTCCCACATGTTTGGCGCGATTAGTGAAGCCGGGACAGGCCCAAAGATCAATTATTTTTTCACCCACATTCNCATGTTTGGCGCGATTAGTGAAGCCGGGACAGGCCCAAAGATCAATTATTTTTTCACCCACATTCAATGCCAAGCGAAGCCCTTGTCAGTTTTTGGGGGGCGGTGAAAGGGTACGTGGACACGGCTTCGAATTTGAGTCTATAGTATTGCTCAATTGAGGTGAAGACGTTACTTCTATCTTTGCGGGCTGGCTAGGATGGATGTCGCCTTCTGTGACGGCCGGAGCTTGGCCGAGGGGCCATGAGCATGTGTTCACAGGCGATTCAGATATTGTGGTATAGTAGATTGAAGGTGTTTGCACACCTTGGTCAAAAAAGCATGAACGCAAAACTTCGGAAGATAACGTGCGAACGGCCCTTCAATGGAGGCAACCTGTGGAAACCTGGAAAAGCACGCTAGGAAGAAAATCAGAAGAGAGAAGATCAGAAACGGAGACAGGCACGAAAAAAGAAGATTAGAGAGGAGAAAGTTGCAAGAGGGAAGATGAAGGTGCGCGAAAAGGTGGAAAAGTCGCGTGCGAAACAAAAACACACCCATGCTCGCAAGCTGTAGCGACGCATATTTGCAAATGAAAGTAGATGTGGCAGGTCCAGCTTCCAGTGTGTTGTATGGTGATTCGATGTCCAAGACATGCCTCTCGCTGTAGAAAGGACCAGGTGAGTACAGGTATAGTACTATATTATCCACCCAAAACCCTCCCATCTAGTTACTCCAAAAGGGTTAGTGGGTAAACCGTGATACCAACCAAGGGTAGTATCANTTATTTGTCCGTGGTTGGTGTTTCCCAAGACCTCCAAATTTTTGGATCCTTGCTTCACCACAGAACCGGTGGTGTTTTCCGAGCAATCCTGTTATCCCGGGGTCTGGGTGGGTGGGACACTTTTGGTCTCCAACCCAATTTATCTTGATCCACTTCTGATTGCAGAAGATAACAAAGAATGAATTCCCATTCCTTAAGACAAATATGTCCAAAAACCGATTTCCAGAAAATACCGTTCTGAAAATAAAAGTGATCTGANTTGCAGAAGATAACAAAGAATGAATTCCCATTCCTTAAGACAAATATGTCCAAAAACCGATTTCCAGAAAATACCGTTCTGAAAATAAAAGTGATCTGATTCTTTCAAGTGTTCCCGACAACTCTCTGAAGTTGTGATTTTCCAATTCCGTATTGTTTACCAAATCGGAATCNCCGTTCTGAAAATAAAAGTGATCTGATTCTTTCAAGTGTTCCCGACAACTCTCTGAAGTTGTGATTTTCCAATTCCGTATTGTTTACCAAATCGGAATCCTGATACCTTAGTCTCAAGTTCCTTTCAAAACCATAAAACCAAGAGGTTCCGACAAACCAGCGGGTTTGAGATTTGTTTGGTTTGAACTTCCGAGTTACTGTGTAACAGTTCCGAACTTCCGAGTTACTTCAGACAACTTACCGCCAAAACAAAAACCAAAGCACACCAAAAACCGGGAGTGCCAAAGACCGAGGTAAACCCAACAGAGGAAAGGCAAACCAAGAAGCAACAGCGTAAGACGCGCAGCCGCGTGAAAGTCCGAAGTACTAACCTATACACTATCGCAACAAGTCGCGAGTGCGTACAGGTATAGTACTATATTATCCACCCAAAACCCTCCCATCTAGTTACTCCAAAAGGGTTAGTGGGTAAACCGTGATACCAACCAAGGGTAGTATCANGTACAGGTATAGTACTATATTATCCACCCAAAACCCTCCCATCTAGTTACTCCAAAAGGGTTAGTGGGTAAACCGTGATACCAACCAAGGGTAGTATCACCACGCGGTACGCCAACGCATCGTCCTACGCATTTAAATAAACCTGGTATATAAACCAAACTTTCTTTTCAAACTTCCTTCATATAAACTATATATAAAATAAAAACTCAAAACTCACCGCCAGGAGACATGACTGCGTTTCGTTTGTTTTGCAGATCCGATCGCGCTTGATATTATTTCCTTTTTTCACATCTTATTATTTGTCCGTGGTTGGTGTTTCCCAAGACCTCCAGATTTTTGGATCCTTGCTTCACCACAGAACCGGTGGTGTTTTCCGAGCAATCCTGTTATCCCTTTGTAAACGAGGGACTCACCACGGGTCTATCTTCTTCTTCTTATTGGCAACCTTAGTTTTCGGTACTGAAACTTTTCGTATCTTTTCCCTTGCCAATTCTTCGTGAAACTCCTGTGCCTTTCTGAGAAGATCATCCAACACCAACCATTTTGTGTCACCACCAACAAACTTCACTCGCCGTTCCATGGGGACATGGTCAAACTTCTGATTCGTCAAGTCATCCGCAAGCTGATTCCGGTCACGTGGAATCCATTCCAAGCTCAGCTCACAATTCCGAGTGCGCAACGTCTCCGACAACTCCATGATCAACACCGTCAAGGGATACTTTGTGCTCATCCACTTGCTAACCGCATATGAGTTTGAGAAATTGCCTGTGCTTCCCTTGACCCAGCACTTGCCTTTGCCACCAGCTGCTAAACCTCTTGCCCAAAGCCGGGCCGCAATAAGAGTAGCAAGCATCTCAAGAGCCGCAATGACCCTTTTCGGATCACCCTTGATGAATAACCATGGAGCCCACTCAGCCTTTACCTCCTCCGAATACCACTCTGCTATGCTCCCATCCTTCTTTTGAAGGAAGCCTCCAACCCATGCTCCATCCTCTGTCGCTTTGGCATCTGTAAAGAAAACTACATCGCTGTCAGAAGTTGTCCTCAGGGGAGTGGGTTCCTGAAGATCACCCCCATCACGAGTTCTCTCTGACAAAAACCAGAGTATAGTCCTCAACATCGTTGGAATTCGCAGCATACCTGTCTTATTTCGAACTGCAGCTGTCCAAGAGTAGAGAGGCCCCAAAAAGGGCCTTTCCCACACCAAAGCGTTCGCAGCAAACCCAAGTCTGCCCAGTCCTTGCTCCATTTCTTTTGCAGTCACCCGTCCATCTGAAGCTAACTTTCGAGTCCAAGATTGCATCCATGCTGATCTCTTTGGTGATAAACCCAACCTCATAGTTGTATAGTCTGTGAAGAGTCCAATCCACTCGACTTTCAGTCCACCACGCTGCTTAGACCACTTGAAAGGAAATCCCAGTGTCGCCAGGTACAAGAAGGAAAGTGAAATGCCACGCCTGCCACCTATCCCTGCACCCAAGGATTCCAAGTCGTCCGCAAAAATCAGCATCTCTATCGGCATCTCAGGCCCAAGCAACTCATGTACCAGCCTTATGCCCGAACCAGCAATCCTGCCCCACCAATAACTTGCTGAGGCTACACCAAACGTTCCCACCTTGTTCACAAAGATGAAATTGTCTGACTGTTTGACTCTGCACGCCAAGAGCCCATGTTCCGCAGGATCATGAAGAAACCTCCTATGAGCCTTGCTGATGTCTCCCACCAGGCTGAACACCACATCACCACGATGCTTGTAGTAAGCCAACAAGTATCTCTTTTCACGAGCTCCAGGGCTGCGCTGCTTGTCTCTGCACTTGATTCTGTTGTTGACCTTTGTGCCATGTGTGGCATCGTGGATTATTCTTTTCTTGTTGCCATGTGATTCTTCCACAAGCACTGCTAAAGAAGAAATAGCGATCTTGTCCCCAAAACGTTGTTTAGCTTGCTCTAGTGTCAGTTTCTCCATCAAGCCCTCATTGCACTCTTCCTCAAAGTGCTGCCGAACAAAGTCTTCATGCTCCCCAACTGATTCGTAGTTGTCCCTCCAGACTTCAGATTTCATGTAAGGATCATCCTCAAGCTTCCAAGAAGTTTGCTCCTCGTACATGTGTGGAGTCCTTGGAAGAGGTCTGAGGACTCCCACAGGAAAGCCATGCTCGCCCTCCAACAAGAATCGATGGTCAGGGTCTCCCGCTTTGTCCAGTAGCGCCTCCATGAGCTTGAGACGAAATGGTTGTCCACTGGCTATGTCTGTGAGCCCATTATCCTCTACTCCATCCTTTACTAAACTGTCTCTCCAAAGTTTCACCAGGCTGTCCTCCAAAACTTTGTCCTGCATGAGCCCACAACCTTTCGCGCCTTTTGCAGCCATTTCAAAACACATCTTGTCCAGATTTTGCCATCCACCGCAACGTTGTAGGATGATGTTCATGGTGTCCTTTCTCAACTTGCTCCAAAAGGAATTGTTGTTCCATACCCTTCGCTCTATGTCCCATCTGCCAGGTGATGCCAAGCCGCACCCATCATGGAACATCTTTATCTTGCCCGGTGTTTCGCATTTCCTAGGTTCACCTTGTCCACCATGAACCTTCCACCCCTGAGGTGAATTCACAGGGTAGTCTTCGCCTTGAGTCTGCCCTCCATCTGCAGCGTCATCCCCCTGTCCGGAGGCATTGATGGAGGGTGTTGTCTGCCTGAACTGCATCCAATTTTGTAACACTCTGTATGCAACCCATTTGCAAAAATCACTGGGCCACTGCTCTGTACCCGCTGTTGTAAAAGCACCATTACGCTGTCCTATCAACTGCACCTGTGATGACCTGCGAGTCAAAGGGCCCAAATAAAAACCTTGATCGTCAAAACTCGGCTGTCCTGCTTGAAACGCATCCAAGTCTGCTTCAATGCCTTTCAAGAGTAAACGTGTGGGCTTGAGATATTGGGTCCCAAAATCCTGTTGATAAAATGCACAAGTGCTAAACTCTCCAGATTCCAACAACTCGCTGTATTCCGGCCATTGCCACATGCTAGCTGGCCTCTGCCCCGCGTAAGGTCCATGCTGTACTGCACCCAAATCTTCTGGATTCTCAAAAATGACCATTGTTTCCGTCTTGCATACAGACTTGCAGACAAGGAATGAAAAATCTGTTAAACCATTTCCCCAACCAGCTTTCTTCCTCTCCGTCCATGTCAATCTTGGCAACCCTCTCAGATAAACAAACGTCCGCACAGGTCTGGGGCCTCTTTTGTTTGAAAAGGTGGCCCTGGTGAAAGTTGAACACGGTGGACTCAGAATGACAGCCGCATAGTATCCAGCTTGAATCTTGTTTAACAATGTTTGCTGAACTGAAGCCTTTGTGACATCCAAATGCGGCCTGACTCTGATGTCGACCATGTCGATCTGTACCTGGATTTGCCATCTCCTGGCAAACGTCCTCAACCAATGGCTAACTGATCCCTTACGGGGCGTGCCAGAGAAAAGATACAAAACTCTGCATACATGCACATTTTGTGAAATTCCATGACGTGGTTTTTCCGACTGTCAGGTGCCCGTTGTGTCGGGACTTTTGGTGTTGGCCTTGCAATTGATGGCCGTGTGTCCACTCTTGTAACACTTGCTGCATATGTGCTCAAACTTGCACTTGCTGTATGAACACTTCCCTGCATTGAACCTGTAGCAAATCTTCTCACCATTGGGGCCCGTGCCTGACCCCTTCTGAGATCCCTTGGCCTTAGACTTGCTCTTGCCCTTCCCTTTCGGGTTCCAGTTTCCTGCATTTCCTGTGTTGCTGGCAGATGGCTGAAAACTGGAATAGGATCTCATTGAATAAAGCGCCAAAGGAGTGATGAAATGTCGTTCTTTTGTTGTAGGGCACTTCCATGCTCTCTCAAGCGCCGCACCAAGCATCAAATGTTCACTCAACATCAATTGGTATGCACGTTTCCTCACTGAATGTTCGTATGAAAGAACCAAGCTCCAAGGTGGTGTCTGAATCTGTTGACCGTTCAAATCAGTAGATGATAAGCCCCAGTGTCGCCTAAGATATAATCTTTGTACTTGTCAAACACCTCCTTGGACACGTCCTGAATCTCCTCTCTGTTGACATGTTTCAAAGCCAACATCATCAAACAATTCTGCATCACGCTAAGTCTACGGCGAAGCTGTTCAGGACCGGACGGCATAGCAACTGTAGTGCTTCCCTTCTTCACCGTCAAAGAACCCTTGCTGTCGAATATCGGCATAAGCACATCTGGATCTATCTCATCTTTTGAAACAACCTCTGAAAGTGGCTCTGCTCTAAATTCTCCGTTCTCCAACTCTTGCAGCTTCTTCTCTAAGTACTCCTTAGCCGGCATGACTCGGTCTTCCACATGACCAACAGATTTCTGAAAGAAGTTCCTGAGCTGCACATAGTCACTGGGATAGGCTTAGTCCACTCCCTTGAATTCATCTCGGCCTCAACCTCTGCCTGCCGCTTTGCCTTTGTTACAGTATCCTTCCAAGAGCAAATCACTGATGCTACCTGTGCTCGATCAGCAAGTGAAGCTGCTGCATCAACATTGAAATCATTCCTCATCACAGCAATGAGGTCCGCTTCGTCCCTGAAAAACGCAGAGAACTTGCTTACCGTTGTAACTCCATTCTCAAAGAAATGAGCTTGCATTGTGTCTGGAACATCATTCCTACTCAGGGTAAAACGCAAATCTGAGCTCCCCAGTTGCAGAGATTCCGCAAGTGTACGAGGTCCCACTGCCATTTGCGCTGGACGAATGGTGAAGTTGTAAACAAGTCAAAACACATGCCCTCCGTGTGTCATCCAAATAGACTCCAACATCACCAGCAATGAAATCATCACAACTTGCAATGCATTAGTTATGTCAAGCTGAAAGAACAAGATGAACAAGATGAGAAGTCCACGACCGCGCCTTTCAGAATGTCAACCTGAAAAGATATTGAACCTATGACCAATATCCTTTTTATAACCTCAAAACTTTATGAATCTCCTACTGCACCCAATGACATGTAGCTCCGAGCACAATCCGGGAATCTGAGATTCCTTGGCGCATTCATGTCTGTCACTCTCATGTGCAATAGCTCAATCCGGTCAGGACTCTACTTTGAGTCTCCGGGTCCTGACAGTTTTTCCTGTTGCGTCTGTTTCGTGTTTCTTCCGATTGGCTCAGGCCAATTGATTTCATGACTCAAAACCTGCGCAACTTCCAACATTCCCTTTTATCTCTTCCGGACGAATGCCTTTGGCATCTGTCTTTGCGATCCTATTATAAGCTTCCACAAAGGTCTCATCAGTCAAAACCCCACGTTTTCCCCACATTCATGCCCTTTTTGTGGTGGTTTCTCAGCCCAAAAAAAAGGGGAAAAGGGCACAAAAATTGGCCACTTTGTCAGTTTTTGGTTGGTTTTACGCACAGGAATGGTTCCCAGAGACCTCGCGAAACCTTTTGATCCTATGGAACATATGTAAAACTACAAACATCTGAAACTCTTGACAAGTCAACTGCTGGAACTACTAGCGCTGGATGAACTGTCACTGGATGACGTCTCACCTGAGCTGTCCTCACCTTCCGCCGTCTTGGGCCAGCAAACTCGACACACATGTGTGTACTGCGACTCCTCGGGTTTGTCATCAAACTCTTGTGAATCCTTAAAGATCTTCTCCCTCGCCATCCAGCAACCTCCAGCCGCTTTGTGTAGCCTCTTGCAGTTTCTGGCGGTAGTGACCACAATGAAACCACTGCTTCTCTTGGTCTTCTGTTCCTCATGATGCTCATCTTCTGCCGATGCTTCAACTACATCCAGCTGCTCTTCCTCCTCCGGCAAATCATGTGGAACCCCTGGATCACCCTGTATTGCAAAAGAATCCATTGAAGCCATCAAGGAATTGACTATGTCACCCCTTTCCATTTCGGCAATCTCAGTCTTTCTGTTCCTCAACCAGGCTTCAGCGCTTTCTGCAATATCTATCTCGTCAAGAATTCTGAATCGGTTAGGCTTACG
This sequence comes from Symbiodinium sp. clade C Y103, assembly GCA_003297045.1. Classification (NCBI taxonomy): domain Eukaryota; class Dinophyceae; order Suessiales; family Symbiodiniaceae; genus Cladocopium; species Cladocopium sp. clade C. The sequence continues at coordinate 115,270 of BGPT01001672.1, read as the reverse complement.
GATTGCTTTGCCATACTTCTTCTGGAGTTGCGCAACCAAACCATTGTATGATCTTATGTATGTGTCACTTGCATCCGGCTTCCATCTTCCCACCATGTCTCTCTTTGAGCCCTCCACACCAAGCATCGCCAGAGCTGTTGGCAGTGTTGCATGCTCACTGTGTTCAGTCCAAAATGACGCCAGATCTTCCGGGAAAATTGCACTGAAATCATAGTAACTCAAGAGACGCTTTCTGAGATGGCAAGAATACGAAGTGACATCCTGATATGTTGCATATCTATGTTGAAAGCCTCCCCAATTGTCTATCAACTTTGGCAGCAGGTAGTCTCTCTCGAAACTAGCATGTGTCTTCAGCAAATGAAATCCTTGTTCAATCCAGGCTGGGTCCCAGGCATATGCGTACTCCGAGATGCATACCGGCAGCTCTTGTACCCTCTTGCCCGGACCAGATGTTTTCGTTACTCTAAGAGTTGTAGTCAATCTACCTCCCGTCAGATGAAGCTGTGCTGGATTGATCTTCTGTAAATCGTCATAGCGTAAAGCTCCCCAGATTTTCAAAAGCTTGACCCATGCCATGATCCTCATCCCTACCGAAAGCTCGTTATCCAATACTGTAGCTTCAAGTGACTCAATTGCAACTGCAGGATATCTAGAAGCCCTGCGGATTGGCGGAGCATCTGTAGCTAGCTTCTCAGTGATGTAGTCCCTCACTTGCACTACCACTCTTGAAGTTGCAATCATCTCAGCTTCAGAAAAACCAGCCACCTTCTCAAACCATGCAATTGCTTTGCAAATGAAGTTCGGAATAGTTGCACCACAAGGTTCATCAAAACGACAAAAAAGATACTCACACAGCATGCCAGGATGATCCATGGTCACCTCACTCCATGTGTTGAGCTTCCAAGTCTGCCAGTCCCTCCAAGCTTTGAGATAACGCTTCAACGTGCTGGACCTAGTCTTACCTGCAATTGCCACATGCAAGAGATCACGTCCCACAAACTTCAACTCCTCTAAGAACTGGGGCGTCCACTTTCAAAAGTTCCTTTACCTCACATGCCCAGTGGTCTTTCTTTGCAGTCTCATGTTCATGTTTGGCCTCTGTCTGTTCACGTTTGATCCGTTGACGTGTACTTAGAGGTGTCCAATGCTCCTCTGTCAACATGTTGCCTTTAGCATGTGAAGAACTTGAGCTTGCACTAGACGTTGTGAGACATGACTGCAAATAACTTCCGACATGAAGTGGATCAAGTTGGTGATCTCCTCTTAAACGCTTCCGATAAGACTCCGACTGTGAGATTGACTGAATCCATCCACTGACAACATCCACATGAAAACCCTCACAGATGAGTCCAAGATGTTCACAAATCTGAGCAGCTATGCTATCTGATTCCGAAGTGTCAAAAACTGCAAGTTTGCGTTCATCCAAGCCAAACTTCAAAAGAACCTGCCACATTTTGCACTCTAAGTCATCTGACTCCATCGGGTGCGCAAGTGCGCCGGGGCTATGCCGAAACCCTTATGACACTTTTGGTCTCTAACCCAATTTATCTTGATCCACTTCTGATTTGCAGAAGATAACAAAGAATGAATTCCCATTCCTTAAGACAAATATGTCCAAAAACCGATTTCCAGAAAATACCGTTCTGAAAATAAAAGTGATCTGATTCTTTCAAGTGTTCCCGACAACTCTCTGAAGTTGTGATTTTCCAATTCCGTATTGTTTACCAAATCGGAATCGTGATACCTTAGTCTCAAGTTCCTTTCAAAACCATAAAACCAAGAGGTTCCGACAAACCAGCGGGTTTGAGATTTGTTTGGTTTGAACTTCCAAGTTACTGTGTAACAGTTCCGAACTTCCGAGTTACTTCAAACAACTTACCGCCAAAACAAAAACCAAAGCACACCAAAAACCGGGAGTGCCAAAGACCGAGGTAAACCCAACAGAGGAAGGGCAAACCAAGAAGCAACAACGTAAGACGCGCAGCCGCGTGAAAGTCCGAAGTACCCCACATGTCAACTTCTTCCAATAAGTACCGCAGCAGATGAAAGAATTGAGTGTGAAAGAGCTGTGTGACAAAGTGGTGTGTAAAAGGATGGTTATGAAAGGGTTTTGTGTGAGAGAGTTGTGTGTGAGAGGGTTGTGTGTGAAGAGTTGTGGTGAAAGAGTTGTGTGTGTGTGTGTGAAACAGCTGTGAGTGGAAGGGTTGTATGCAAGTAAGTGTGTGTGTGTGTGTGCGTGCAAGTTGTGTGAGTAAGTTGTGTGTGAGCGGTGTGTGAAAAGCTGTGTGTGGAAGAGTTGTGTGTGATAAAGTGGTGTGTGAAAGGGATGGTTGTGAAAGGGTTTTGTGTGAGAGAGTTGTGTGTGAGAGAGTTGTGTGTGAGAGAATTGTGTGTGAAGAGTTGTGTGTGGAAGAGTTGTGTCACGAGTGGAAGGGTTGTGTGCAAGCAAGTTGTGTGTGAGTAAGTAAGTAAGTTGTGTGTGAGCGGTGTGTGAAAAGCTGTGTGTGGAAGAGTTGTGTGTGACAAAGTTGTGTGTGAAAGAGATATCTGTGAAAGAGTTGTGGGAGATAGCTGTGTGTGAGAGAGTTGTGTGTGAAAGAGTTGTGTGTGAAAGAGTTGTATGTGAAAGAGTTGTGTGTGAGAGAGAGTTGTGAGTGGAAGGGTTGTGTGCAAGCAATTTGTGTGAGTGAGTGTGTGTGCAAGTTGTGTGTGAGCAAGTTGTGTCTGAGTGGTGTGTGAAAAATTGTGTGTGGAAGAGTTGTGTGTGTGTGACAAAGTTGTGTGTTAAAAGAAATGTGTGTCAGAGTTGTGAAAGAGTTGTGTGTAAATAGATCCAGCCTAGTGCCATAAGGGCCACGCCTGCCACACAAAACGAAGCTCCGTGTTACCAAGAGCCACTCCTGCCACACACAATAAAGCGGTTGCGGCAACCAAACGCGTCACCAGACCCAGCTGAGTGCCGTCAGTGCCACACCTGTCACATAAACCGAAAGTCCATTTTGCCATGTGCCACGCCTGCCACACAAAACGAAGCTCCGTCTCTCCAAGTGCCACGTCTGCCACACAGAATGAAACGGCGGCCGCGGCAACCAAGCGCGTCACCAGACGCGTGCCACAAAACGAAGCTACGTGTCACCCAGTGCCACGCCTGCGAAATTGAATGAAGCTGCGGCCGCAGCCATCAAAGGGGTGCCAGACCGAGCTGAGTGCCGTCAGTGCCATGCCTGCCACACAAAAAGAAGGTCTCTGGCGCCATGTGCCATGTCTGCCACACAAAACGAAGCTCCACGCTGGCACAAGGCCTGTGTCTCTTGTCAATTGAATGAAACGAAACAGAAAACAATAAAATGAAATGACAAAACGTCCGGCGCTCAGTGCAGGTCTGCAATGAAGTAGTGCCGATGGCCACTCGTAGCACCCTGAAAATTCAGAGCACCCCTGAGTCAACGTGATCCGTACGAACCAGTTCTAGCACATTCCAATCGGCAGAGCAACCAGAGTAGATGTACAGAAAGTTCAGGTATGCGCACCAGCTCTGAAAGCACGGTAGTCAAAGGTGCCCAAACTTCATCACCCGCACCCACCGGGAAGAAGCGGCATAAAATTTTACTACCTTTCTCATCTTCAGACATGCCATACTGTGGATAATACTGACGCCAGTTATCAGTAACCCAAGTCATCATGTCGCTAAGACAGCTAAGTCATTTGAAAATTGTGAATTGTGGCTTTCAGCTGAACGACTCTTGTTCCAAAAACTCCACAGAACGCTCAATGAAAGGGAGTAACATTCCTTCGCATGTTGGACTCGTATTCCTCACTTGAGATCGCCCAACCGCCCTGTGGCAACGCAATGTGACCGAAATGGTCACGCTATAGGCATCTAACATAGCCAAGCAAGGAGAGGATCCACTCACCGAGCTTCATCAGCCCAAGATGATCTCCTCACCCTTACTTTTGGCTATCTAAGATGCCTTATGTGTCTAAACGCCCTTGTGTGTAAAAGCATCTATGTGTGAAGGTGCTTGCGTGTAAAAGTCCTGAATGTAACAGTGTCTGTGTGTAAAAGCGTCTGTGTGTAAAAGCGTTTGCGTAAACGCATCTGTGTGTAAAAGCGTCCGTGTCTAAAAGCGTCTGTGTGCAAAAGCATCTGTGTGTAAAAGAGTCTGTGTGTAAAAGTGCCTGTGTGTAAAAGCGTTTGTGTGTAAAAGCATCTGTGCGTAAAGGTGTTTGCGTGTAAAAGGGGCTGTGTGTAAAAGCGTTNGTTTGTGTGTAAAAGCATCTGTGCGTAAAGGTGTTTGCGTGTAAAAGGGGCTGTGTGTAAAAGCGTTTGTGTGTAAAAGTATCTGTGTGTAAAAGTGTGCGTATGTGTGTAAAAGTGTGTGTGTGTGTGCGTGTCAAATCGCTTGTGTGTAAAAGCGTCTGTGTGTAAAAGCATCTGTGTGTAAAAGCATCTGTGTGTAAAAGCGCTTGTGTGTAAAAGCATCTGTGTG